>JARVJO010000164.1:25004708-25018345 GCA_031762555.1 Cynodonichthys magdalenae | reverse complement strand
ACTTAACAAAAAAGTGTGAAACAACTGAAAACATGTCTTATATTCTAGGTTCTTCAAAGTAGCCACCTTTTGCTTTGGTTACTGCTTTGCAGTAATCGATTTATTATATAATCACAATCACATGAGAGAGAAAACTTTACTGGTAATTAC
This sequence comes from Cynodonichthys magdalenae, assembly GCA_031762555.1. Taxonomy (NCBI): domain Eukaryota; kingdom Metazoa; phylum Chordata; class Actinopteri; order Cyprinodontiformes; family Rivulidae; genus Cynodonichthys; species Cynodonichthys magdalenae. The sequence continues at coordinate 25,018,195 of JARVJO010000164.1, read as the reverse complement.
AGTTTTATCACCAAATTAATTCATTAAAAGTAATTTTGTGAGAATATCTTGCAGAAGAGTGAACCCATATTGACTGAAATTTGTTCAGAGAGATTCTGGAAGAATTGATTTTCTCTCCCTAAACAGTATTTTTTTTTTTATTTAAATGTAAGCATTGATGTATTTTGTGAACACTTGGACTAAAACAACAACAACAAAAACACAGTAAAATATAACTATATGCTACATTTAATTAAACTTGTCAGGTTTGTACAAGGTGAAAACCCAGAGAGCTGGCACAAAAAGTGGTAAAGTCCTGAGGTCCAAACATAAAAAGAATTTATTAACACAATAAAAGGGCTGACATGGCAGCATAACACTATTCTCACAGGAAAAACCCTCTTTGAGAGACAAACAACAATGACCACAAAAGGTACAATTTACTGACAAGGAAAACTAGACAAGACACATAAAATAAAGGAAAATGAGCTGACAATTGGAAACACCTGGAGAGAGACTTGAGGATCAGGTGAGCATGGGAGAAGCTGGGGAAGAACACAAAGGCAGGCACACACAGTGCAAAAACAAAGAAACACTAGAAAGAAACAAATCACTGAAAGGAAAATAAAAAGATTCTTACATAACCCCCCCCTCTACGGATCGTCAACAGATGACCCCAGACAGGACACACCAACTCAGGAGAGAGAAGAGGGAAACAGGAGGGAGGGAACACACACACACACACATGGAAGAAAAAACAAAAACAAACAGCAGTCAGGATCTAAAAAACCTGGGCACTGAGAAAAGAAAGAAGGGAAACACAAAAGGGTTCAGGATGGGTGAGCATGAAGGCACTCAGCCCAAGGGCGCTGTCCATCACTGGGTGGCAGGAGTTTGGGCGGATGACCAGGGACCCATTCAACAATGGAGCAGGAGTTTAGGCGGACGGCCTGGGGCCCTTTCATAAACTCAGAGTTCAGGGACTGCAGCCAAGGAAACAAAGAGGTCCAGGGGAGACTGCAGTAGAAGACAAGGAGCTTGAGAAGGGAGGCACCAGCTGCCAACAGAGGGCCCACTGAGGAAACTGGAGTGGATGATGATTCAGGAACGTCTTCTGCAGAAAATGAACCAAGTGATACAGATGCTAAATGCTAAATGGTCTGAACTTACATAGCACTTTATAAAGGCCAAGGACTCCAGAACGCTTCACACTACAGTCCTTCATACATTCATACACTGCTTGATGGTAAGCTACATTGTAGCCATTGGGCAGACTGACAGAGGCGGGGCTGCCATACACTGATGCTACTGGACCCTCTGACCACCACCAGATGGCAGGAAAGATGAAGTGTCTAGCCAAGGACATTATGACTGAGACGGATGAAGTGGGAGTTCAACTGGCAACCCACCAGTTACAGGACAAACCATTATCTCATGTTGCCACTGTCGCCCCCAAGACATGAAGCTTATGACTCAAATGATTCAGATCATTCAAGCGACTCTGGACCAGACAAATCAGGAACTACCAGCTCAGAAATAGAACCAGGAAACACCAACTCAGGAAGAAAATCAGGTCGGCCCTTTTTGAATATAGGAAAGGATCTCCTGATGAATAGGCATGAGTAGCTCAGGCTGAGCCATCAACGTCTCTTCAATCTCCCTGCAAAGCAACTGCCTTGACTGATTAGACGGACATAAACAGAGAATCATTAGCGTGCTCCAAATGAGTGGTTTCGTCACCTGAACACAGGACGCACAAAGTAAGGGAGACACGTGGGGGCCCAGAGTGGCGACAGCTTCAAAGCCTCCACATCACTAAAATGCTCCAAAATAAAACCCTGCCTGCCAGCTGGGTATTTTGTGTTGGTGCAATTTGATGTTTTTTTATAAGATGAAACCCAAGGAGCAGGAACAAAAACTGGGAATATTGAAGATTTAGAAGAAAAAGGTTTATTAACAAAAGAAGGCTGATGTGGAAGTATAAAAATGCTGACAGGGGGGAAAAAAGAAAACATCTTAGAGAACATGGAAGCAGGCACACACAGTGAGAAAATTAAACTTAAAAAAAAAAAAATCACAAAAGCAAAACAAGCACAGATCGTTACTACAGTAAGAAATAAAGTTTCCACTGGTTAGTGTTTCCATTTCTTTCAGACCTCCTGACATGTTCCTTATTGTCTTGAAGGTACTTGGTCACAGAGGGACAAATCATCGAGCTCTTCCTCCTTACTTTCCTTGCCATGGTTACCATGGTGATGATTCAGCACCGGAAAGGCATCAGCGCAGACAGCAATGGCCGCTTTCTTTTCTACAGTTTCAGTGTTACAGTGCTGCTGGTGACTCTGTGGGTGGCCTATCTGTGGAATGATCCGGTTCTCCGCAACAAGTACCCCGGCCTCCTTTATGTTCCAGAGCCCTGGTCCTATTACACTCTACATGTCAGAAAGAGCCACTGATGATAGAAGTTACTGAGTTTTTTTTTTAATGAACTGGTTGATACCTACATTTTATTTTTTATAGATTTGTTCAGTATTGTTGCTTAAAACTATTTTAAATTTTACAAAAGTTTTAACCACAGCTGTTATTTACTTCCAGTAATCGTTCAAAGTAAAACAGACTCCCAAACTTCTCAGTTTCTGCTTTCAAAATAACAGTGGCCTCGACTGTGATTGGTCCAAAGACTCAAATGAATTTAAGCTGATCAAACTTAGGGCAGATTTGCTGCATTAACAAAAGTTTAATATTATCTTGATTCATTGAGGTCACAAGAATCAAAAGAAGCTTGTTTAAATATATGTAACAATATTTCAATTGCAGTGCTGTGGCAATGTTCAAAAGGCTCTGAGTCATCTTTTACACTCATCGTTGAACACAATGAATATGTGAGAAGTTTATTGATTAAGTAAAAAATGTATTCACGCCTCAAAGAATCCAATCATTCAGCCGCTACATACTCTGTACGTATTTAACGAGTCAGAGGACAAACAGACTGTAGTTGTAGCTTTAAAAGATGATTACCCAATAAATCAATTCATTTGTCTCAAGAACTTCAAACATGATAATTACTTTTGCTGAAGACTGAAACTGATTGGGAATTTATTTCTCAATAACTGACGCACAAAAAAGCAAATAAAGAAATTGAGGGATTGATAGTTCACCAGAAAGAAAGAAAGAAGAAATGAGGTCCAACACCTTGATTTGGTTCAGATTTGTAGATTAAGAATGATTCAAATATTTAACAATTAAGAACAAACAAGATTTTGTGTGTTTCTAAAATGCATTCATCAATAAAAAGAAATGCATCAAAACAAACTTTTAGAATTAGGGCAATGGACAGCCGAAGTCATTTACTTTTTCGAAAAAGACATTTGTGTTTCTATAAAATTACCAAAATTGTATTCAGTTAAAGTTTTTAAAGCTGGACCTGTTCTGGCTTCTAAAGAAGTTTATTGATTGTTAGAAGAAAAGTTGTGCTGGAAAAAAATATCAGAGTATTCTTTGAATTGTTTGAGTGTTTTGCAGATTTATTAAGGTACAAAAATATCAAATTGTTTGCATACTTGCCACTTTGTATTTCTTTTTCTACAGTTGTAGGATAAAAGTCTGACCTCTGTATGTTATTTTCACACAAATAGAAGGTTTTTATAACAGCTAAACTGTGTTATAAAATAATACAAAGAAGCACAGATAAAGTTAGACTTTGTAAACTTTAAAACTGTTTGACCGCAGAACAAATAAAATATATATTTGAAAAAGTAAAGCAAATGTCTCACTTCTCACTACTGTTCCTTCACTGAGAAAAGATTTCTATGTAAATTCTGAAATATTAAAACATTTCAGCTCTGCTCAGTTTTATTCTTGTAATGTCATCGTGTTCCTCATTACAGCTGCTGCAGGGTGCTGGAGGCATAGAGAGAGAAGAAGGACACGCCCCGAGCAAACCTCTGGAATAACAAGAGGCAGACCTTTCACACTTGTAATCAGGCTAAAGAATAAACAGCACCCGTATGCCTTTAAAGTCACTGCATTCCTGCACTAAATGTGCTTTAAATCAATTTTTCTTTATTTTCCGCTCAGGTACGAGCCCTTTATTTTGACACTGCAGGCTCATCAAGTAGTTGTTTGGCTTTAATGGGCTTCTTTTACTGGAGTGGCGCTACCCAAAAGGGACAATGTAGTGGTTGGATCTGGTATCAGTGTTTCCATGGCGACATGTATTGAATTGCATGGCAGCCTAGTAGCCGTGGACTTTAGACAGGTGGAGGGCCAGGTGACGCCAGCTACAGGGAACACTCTGCTTCCTGTAAGGAACAGCTTCAAACATGGTAAGAGCAAGAACTTTTTTCTGCCAAGTCTTACTTTTTATGTAAGAATTTGTTTCATTTGATGAGTAGATCTAACACAAAAATGTTTTCACCTGGCAGGCTAAATTCTTTACACCTGTTCAAATCAACGGTAAGAGTACTAAATACAGTCTGTTTTATTATTGGTCTGTGTCTAAAAAATATATGAGGAGGATAAAATTTCCTGATAGGTAGAGACTATATCAAAGCCATAACGTTAACTCCTATAATATACGATAACTAAACCAGTTCTAAAAGCAGTTACAAATTGTAAACTAAGAATTTTCTTTCTTTTACAGAGTTCAAGGAATGTTTCTCCTTTTATGACAAAAAGCGGAATGGAAAAATTACTGCCAAGGATCTGATAACAGTCATGCGTTGCCTTGGTACAAGTCCAACGTACGGGGAAATAGACCGACACCTACAAGTTCATAAAATCAGTACGTACAACTAATTTCTAATTTGTTTCTTGGCCTGACAAGAATTCATTTTTTTATACCTTTAAACATTAAAATCAAGTTCCTGCTTTTGTGTTCAGAAATGTTTCTGCACCATATAACAAGGAGGAACTTTGGCAACAAAGAGAGAAGATAGAGCTTAGTTTTATCTTAAATCATTGGTTCCCAAGGTGGGGTCAGGAACCCACTTAAGGTCATGAAACTCCCAGTCAGGATCTTGAGACGTTCCACAGACATCTAACTAAATTTAATGATTGTTAAAAGAACATAGTTTGCTCCACCTGTTTCAGGAAAAAACACAGAGGTCATAAATGAATAAATCTGTAAAATGGCAGCTGTTGTTTTGTCATCATGTTAATGTCAATTTATTTATATAACACAATAAAAACAAAAGTGCTTCATAATTCAGTCAAATGAACAAATAAAACAACAACAACAATTATATGGAGGACCGAAACTGACATACTTAGAAATAAAAGCAAAAATACATAAATGGCCAAATAAATAAATACACTTTAAATGCAGCAGTTTGTTTAAAAAAGGAGAACTTGAACTCATATTTTATAATTTATAAGGCACAGGTAAGTGTTTTACTCCTTACTTTTATTTTAAACTAAACTTAAAGCTAAACTGAGGCAGCACAGGCATGCACAGTAGATCTCCACATGGATCCAGCTCCTTCCTGTTTATTGACCAATAATTTTTATTTTATTTATTTATTTTATTTATTAAATTTATTCATTTCATTTTGAAATAAACAAATTAAGTATATACAATAGAAAACAAAGAAAATGCATAATAAAAAAAACAAATAAAATTAAATGTAGTTGAAGAAGAATAAATCTTATAATATCTGCCTCTTTATCCCCAAAATATCTTCACACAAAAAATAGATTACAAAATAACCAATAATAGAGGAGCTGACCCAGGAAGGACCGCCCACCTTATTTGCATAATGAAGCAGAATAGCATAAAGTAAAAACAGGAGATAGAGACATGGAAAAACACATGGAAATACCACACAATTCATGTTCAAAGCCAGTAATAAAGAACTTCCAGGAAATCTTTAAAATATGTTTTGTGATAGAGTGGGGGAGGAGAGTTCAAATTTAAAAAAGAAAAGTGCGCGTACCACGAGAAAAAGTATGTCGGTGTCTGTGTGTGGGGTGGATTTATGGAATGGGTTAAATGTTGAACTGAAGCAATGTAAAAATATAAATCAGTTTAAAAATGATACAAAAAAGTTATTGAGTTGTTTTTTGGTGGATGAGGGATGTTGATGGTATTTAGAGATTAAGTGAAACACCGGGGTGTTAAATAAGCTATTATTGTAAATTTCAGCTGTAAATGAGATAGCTGTTTGTAAAATAAGAAGGTTCACAACAATAAAAATCAAGACTCTATTAGTCTTTAGAATGGTGAGGCAAGGGTAGGAAAATGTAAGTATTACTACAACCTACTCCTTTTCAATACAGATGGTCTTGTAAGTTGCCCAATTATGTATATACATACACATATATAAATACACATTTTTTTGTTTGTTTTATGTCGGTTTTGAAATAAAGATTTATTCATTTCTATTTCTATTTTATTCTAAATATAGGCTTGTGGAAAAAAATAATATATTTTTTTTATAAAAAGATGTAAGAGATGTGCTAAAATACATGATTTGTTGAAACTAAGCTGTAAAAATTAACATTAATTTATAAAACATGATATATGTTGGTGCATTTAAGTATATTTATTTATTTATTGGTCCATTTATATATTTCTGCTTTTATTTTTAATTATGTCACTTTCAGTCCTCCATACAAAAAACCTTTAACCTGCTTAATATTTGTATCCTTTCACCAGTTAAGTTTAGAAGTCTTTGCTACTATATTTGTGGGTCAGAAGCTAAAATGTTTGGGAAAATGTCACGTAAGGGACTGTAGCTAAAGAGCTATAAAAATGTGCAGCTGTGACAGTTGATGTTTTAAATTCTGTGAAATAAGGTGGAAAAATGTATAAAGACACACTTTCTTTAACCTGTTCTGTAACTATTCTGCCTGCTCAGATAAGGCAGGTGAGGTGGACTTCTCCACATTCCTGACAATGATGCACAGGCAAATGCAACAGGAGGACCCCAAGAATGAAATCCTGGAGGCCTTCAGGATGACAGACAAGCAGAAGAAAGGCACCATTCAGGCGTCGGAGCTGAGGGCCAAACTCACTACGTTAGGAGAGAAACTCACCAACAAAGAAGGTACATGTGTTCATCTCTAACAAGACCATAATACAAACAAGAATCCACCATGAAATAAAATATAAATCTGATTAAACTGACTTAAACTGGTAAAAGATGCAGGTCTATAACAAAAAATTATATTTTTTAAATCTAAAGGGAGCATAAGAACTACTACCGTGCATCACAATGAGGTGTGCACAGTTTGAAAACTCAAAAACTGCGCAATGTCCTGCATTTTCAATTTCAACGAATCTTCCAGAATAAATTACATTTGGATCTTGGTTGTTTTGTTCAGATCCCAGCGCTGACATTGTGGCACATTGTTGTTTGTTATTAAATTGGATGAAACTACAAGTGAAGTTGAACACATTTGAGCCAGAAAATAGTTTAGATTTTAGTGCAGAATCCATCCTCCACCTAGTTTGATTCTCCCAAAGTTGTGTTTTCTTCCCACTTTTCAAATTCACTGTTTGATTGTTTCTGTGATAAGGAAAACAACACGGTTGTCATCGCATGTCTGCTTTTTGAATTGAGTTCAGCGACTGAAAAATTACAAGCTGCTTCCTTCAGTCTGCTGCAGTTTGCTTAAGTTTTTGGTTTGTGTAAAATAACTTCTCTCCTGGTGTTTATTCCTTGTCTTGAACAGAATTTCTTTCTCTCCAGTCAGTAAATGTGTTTATAGTCTCTGCAGATTCAGAAAATACTTTTTCCTCTCTTCTTGTGAAATTGCCCAGATCTGAATATAAATGTTCTTTCAGACATGAACCATTTATATATTATTAGGTGAAATTTTTAATCTTAGAAAAGTAATATTAATAATATTAATAATAATAATAATGATAATGGGACATGCCGATCCAGACAGACATAGAAATTAAAGCCAACAAACCAGACATTGTCATCAAGAACAAGAAAACCTAGACTTGCATGCTAATTGACATGGCAATATCATCAGAAAGAAACACCTCTGTGAAAATGACAGAAAAACTTTCAAAGTATAAAGATCTGGAAACTGAAGTCAGAATGTGGAATATGAAGACCAAAACAGTACCTGTGGTCGTTGGAGCTCGAGGACTTTTGAACAAGAGACTGGAGAAATTCACCAACAGGATTCCAGGCAACATCAAAATTCATGAGATCCAGAAGACTACTCTCTTGGGAATGGCACACATACTGATGACGGTATTATCCCTAAAGTAACCCCACCCCTTTAATGCCTTAGGACCATGGGTTGGTCCGGGGTCTAAATGATGTAAACAGATACAAGCATATAAAGAAAGCATATTAATAATAATGGATCTATTTATAGGGCACTTTACATATATACATCTCAAAAGTCATAAAAACAACAGAAATACATAAATCCATAAAAAACTAAAATCAGTTAGGATCATAGAACTGACAAAGGTTTTTAAAACTTTTCTGAAGGAGTCTATGGTTTCCATAGATGGTCTGGGAGGGACTTCCACAGGCAAGCACAAATGGCCTCGGCCCTCCATGGTGCTGAGCTTTGTTCTGGGGATTTGAAGATGACAGGAATTGTTGGACTCAGAAGATGGAGATATGATGTGTGGGAGGAACAGCTCTTTAAGTTAGTGGGGGCGTTGCCATGTATGCACTGGTGTGTCAGAAGACTGATCTTGTACCGGATTGTCAATGAAGACTGGTGTGATGTCTTCATAGTGTTTGGCTTTTGTCAGAAGCTGAGCGGCTCTGTTTTGGATGAACTGGAGTTTTTGAGATGCCAGAAACAATGGGATTGCAACAGTCCAGTCATGAAGATGCATTTGCATATACAAGTTTTTCAGCATCTAGCTGAGAAAGTGATGGAATGAGACTAGCAATGTTCTTTAGATGAAAAAAGGAGGTTTTGCACAGGTGTTCTACATGGGTATCAAAAGAAAGGTGAGAGTCAAATGGGACACCAAGGTTGGTGAGAGTGTAACGCCCTGTCCAGAAAAGTTTATACAGTAGCTGTAATGTGAGGTGACTGAACTTGACGAGGCATGCCAATCAACATGACCTCAGTTCTGGACCTGTTCAGTTGGAGAAAGTTATCATTCATCCATGACTTTAAAGTATTACACAATTTGTTTCTTATATATTTGGACTGTTTTAAGAAAAAAGTTACAAGCAACAGCAGAGCAACATAAATTGGTCTTCTAAATAAACTCAGTATAAAAGCTGGACACAGGAAAGCTTTTCACGTGATGTAATTTGTCTTTAAGCAGCTATTAGGATTACAAATGAGGACAATACAAAACGCCTTATGTGTCTCTAGGTGGAATTGCCTGAAAACCAACTGGCTGGCAATTACAAAAACTGATTTATGTTTCCTATTTGTTCTTGTACTGATTAAAGAAGCCAAATACTTTTTCTTTATTTGAAAGTGCTTTTATGTGAACCTGCTTTTTTACCTGAAGCAACATCAGCTTTGTATTGAATATAAAAACTACAAAAATCCTTCATTTATATTTCATGTGTATCAAATATTCCCCCCAAAAAATAAAAGGCACCTCTGGTCCAGTTCTGAACTGGTTCTGAGCATGTACAGCATTAGAGACAAAAAGTTTTAGTGTAAACTTGTGGTTTTGAGTCTGACAATGTAGATGTTGTTTGTTGTGTATGACATAGTGCCTATGACATCACATTTTTGTAATAGGTATAAATGCATTTTTTTTGAAAGATGACATCAATAACAAACAGCAAAAATGATTCACACTGTTGAGATTAACCATTCTTAAGCTATTCACATGTAAAGTAACAGGAAGGGATGCCAAAGAGGAATGTCTACATGTGAACAGAGCATTGCTACGATGGCTGACAGCACAGACTGTAGAGAAGAGTCTGATGTTTTTTTAGATTATTTTGAGTCACTATCAGAGAGATGAAGAAGAGTCAAAGTGCAACTTATATTGTTCCAATAAACAAAGACCAGGAAGTTCCATTCTTAAAAAGTTCCCCTTTGATGTCACTTCCTGTTTCACTTTGGCCGAGCCAAGTTCAAAAGAAAATACGCCAGTTATGTGACAAAATGGGTAAAATTATGTGTATTTTGTAAAATTCTCTTCAACATAATGATGTTTTCTTTGACTTTTTGCAGTATGAAAGACACGCATGTCAGGAACTTTAAATTTATTTTTTTAGTTTTATTTAATTTATTCCCACTTGTACATGCTATTCAGACACATAATGTGAACTATAACTATGTAAACAAATTTACAGCTGTAGACTTCCCTATCTTCTGAGTTAGATCCTATAAACATCCTCACAATGATACTAATGCATGGATATCACACCTCTTACAACTAAACAACAGAAATGCTCATTTGCAGTGCAAATACTACAAACCAGGAAGCTGCAGTTCATCAAAGCTCTTTCTCCCTGGAGTCTAAAAATGAAACAAAGCCTCTGTGTAATATTAGACGGTGATGTAAATTTTATATTACATCCAACCTGTCACTTCTTATCGTTAGAGAAACACTTCTGAAGACAAAAAGTTATCCAACTTCAAAAACTCCATTTATGCATTTATAACAAGTAGACTGGACCAGTGGAATGGCCTTTTTACAGGCCAGCTGATTCAAAATGCAGCTGTTCGTATTCTCACAGGTACCAGGAAATTTGAACACATTACACGTGTTCGCAGAGCTCAGCATTGGCTTCCTGTTTAAAGCAGAATCAGTTTTAGTGTTCCATTACTTATATAGTATTAAATGGCCTTGCACCATGAGATATATAAGTCATGTTAACTGGTTGCTTGAACCTTTTGAGTCAGGGGAGGCTGCTCCCTGTTTTTATGGTGCTTACAAATGGAATGCTATTTGCTTGGTTCTGAGAGAGACCCCTATTACTGATATTTCAGGAAGAAGTGTATATACACAAACAAAATATGTCCTTTCTGAAGTGAAGGCACAAATTTAAACTTCAAGCTAAGATGTCTAAAGGAAGTACTCCTACAGGAATGCTAATATGAGGTTAAAACCTTGGAGATGATTTGGAGAATTTCAAAGCACTATCAGCGGGGGGTTTCAGTGGGCGACTGCTGTGCAGATTAAGCAGTTTATAGTTAAAACACTCAACTGATTCTCACAACCATCAAGTTGGTGGATTCTTGAACTACTGAATATGGATCCCACTTCACTAAAACATCACACAACGGTGCTTCAAGTAGGGAAGAGAAAAATCAAACTGACTGTTTCACTCTAATACACCAGATTTTGTTCAGACATCATCAAAGTTATTGAAGAACTAAAACCTGACAGATTGTTAATCTTAAATGCAAAATTGGACTGAGATTTTGTGGAAATCTTATAAATTACAAAGTTCAAACTTTCACAATAATAAAGTTTCACATATCAGACCATTACATTAAAAAATATCTGGATCTGGACACATTTTAAACATAAATTAATGTATCATCAAATAATCAACAAGTTTTATTGTAAGGCTCAGACTTGTCAGAACAAAGCACAAAAATCAAACAGAAAAAAAAAGCTGAACACCAACTTGTGTTAAACTCATTTACTGTCAGTTTTTAGCAATCATGTTGGAAAAATGGCTTCTTGATCTTCTTTTTCATGAAGTCCACTCATGAAGCTGTTTATTGTCTTTTCTCTTTCCAGTGGATGACCTCTTCAAGGAAGCAAACGTCAAGTCCAACGGAATAATCAACTATGAAGAGTTCACTCGAATGGTGACTCTGCCGCCAGTCGATTACTGAACCCTAGCTTCCAACTTCACAACGACTGTGGTAGAAAATTGACTTCGGACACAATATACCTGACAGCTACAGCTTGAAGAGATGAAAAGACGTGTATTAAATCAATTTAGAAGAGCTGTTTGAGACTGTAGAGGTCAGAAATGACAAATGAAACTGAAGTTTTACAAATGTTGTGGTTGGTCAAGGTCACATTGTTCCAGAAAAACTTTGTTTAGGATTATATTATGTCCACCATTGTTATAAATACATCCTCAATTGTTAACATAATGTCTGTTTGAGAGTAAGTTTTTATTATTCTACTTACTGCATTAGAAATACCTTAAAAATAAAAGTACTGTTTTTACTTTCAAAGCGAGATCCAGAACACAAAACTGTAATAGAACCACAAATTAATTATTTAAATAAACCTATTAACTTGTAATATTTTAGTTCTTTGTTTAATTATTAATTATTACCTTAATGTATAGGCATGGTTAAAATCAGTCTTAACTTGTTTATCATCATTTTCTTTTTTATTTTTAGCACAGATCGTTTTTTTCTTTGATCATTCAACTATTTTCTTCATGACATATGGTGATGTTTAGTTGCTACATGATGATGGTCTGAAAGGGAGCCACCATTTATATCGGGGTGTCAAACTCATTTTCACTGAGGGCCACTTGAGCATTATGGTGTTGTAAATAACATCAATGTTTCATGTTTAACTTTAGCTTTGGCTGAGCACTGCTAACAAACACTAACTGAGCTCTACATAGTATTTCCTGCATAGAAACAGTATTTTAACATGTATTATTTTAACCACTGTTAGAATTTTAAACAAAGTTAGTTAATTTTACAGGTAAACGTCAAAAGGGGTTGACATTTATGAGCGGCTGTCTTGAAGTCTGAAATCTCCCACTTTCGGGCAATTCCCACTGGAGGTGCCTTCCAGTTTAAGTTTAAAACTTTTAAATGTGAAATTCCCACTTCCCAATACAACTGGGTTGCCATGAAAAAAGCTGGCGAAAATGCACTTAAAATTTAGATTTAGTGAAGCTTGTGCATCATTTTGGGGTTAAAATAATCAGTGTTGTATAAAGTACTACAAAGTGATACTTGAGTAAAAGTACAAGTATCCTACCAAAAAATTACTTTGGTAAAAGTTAAAGTCTCCTTTAGAAACATTACTTGAGTAAAAGTCTTAAAGTATCTGATATTTAATGTACTTAAGTTTTAAAAGTAAAAGTATTGATTTAAAATGAGCAGTTTGATTTTCCGTATGGACATTTATAGGGAGGTGACTTCCCCAAAAAATGCAGACATGACTATGTTGTATTAAAATAATTATTTTATGTTAAATTTAGGAAGCAATAGTCTAGCTGTTTCAGTTTATATACATATATCAAGGGTGTCCAAACACTTTCCCCAAAATGAAAATCTATCTGAGGGCTGTGGGCCAAATGCAATAATATAATTAATGAAATACAAATACTTCTGAAGTACAGTAATTTTATTTTTAATGATTAAGCTAGCAGCAGTGCAGTGGTCCACGTTTTTGATTAACTGCACTACAGCCTATTTAGTCAAATGGCTTGGTAGGCAAGTTTTGGCCCACGGGCCCCAGTTTGGGCACCTCTGATATACAGTGTATATATATATATATATATATATATATATATATCGCTATACGCATCTTTGTACTAGGCTACATATGTCTGCTATGTCCAACTGGAGTGTGACATGATTTGTTTGTGTACAAACTAATACAGTATCAGAAT
>JARVJO010000164.1:24983595-24994960 GCA_031762555.1 Cynodonichthys magdalenae | reverse complement strand
TGTGTGAGTTTTATATGTGAGTTCAGCATTTCCACTACTGTGTCCTTGTTTATTTTTTTTCTGCACATGTTTTGCAAACTACTTCTGCACACTTTATTTTATATTAAGAAATTATACATATAAAAAAATATTTGTCTTGATAAGGAAAATTACGCTGACTAATAGTGTTTGTTGACTGTTTATATGTTGAGTTATTTAACTTTACAAAAAATAACATAGAATTACATTATGATCTATTCAATTACTTTAAAACAATGCAACATTTAGCTTCTGTAATTTGTAGTTTTGAGTTAATGTCTGCTACATTTAGCCTATGATTCAACTTTATTAATTCATCATTTAACAAGATTCCACAATCATTCAGCCCTCAGCATTAAAGCTGCAAATAAATAAATAAATACTTCCAGTTTTTTTTTTCATTTTGTAGAAACAAGTTTCAGAGAATGCTCCGAAGTAAAAAAAAAAAAAAAAAAAAAAGACATTGGCTAAGCAATTATTAAGTTTCCATGCATAAATGTTTATCCTGAAACCATCACAGAGACTATTTTCAGATACACCAGGCACATTGTGTTTTTCAGCCTCCTTTCAATGCATAGCGACATATTTAGCTGCTTCAAAATAAAGTGCCTATTACCATCATCCAACCACCACTGTTTGCATTATCATAATGCAAAAATATTGGCACCGTGCTTCAGATGAGAGTGCAGCCAATTTTTCTGGCTCCAAAAACTGTAATGGACCTTGCTGCAGTTTATTCAGAGAGCAAAATGAGCCCGGAAGCTGATGAGGACGTGATAATGAGTGACACTTCAAAGTTGAAAGCTTCCAGTCTCTGATGCAATGGGATGTAATGTCAATAAAGTTTTATGTTGGTATAATTAAACTGCCCACCATACTTTGTCACCCACAGGTGGTTCACATATAACAGCATTATGTTTGGCCCGACGCCAGCATGTTCTTTGTACTTTGATACAAACTTATTTATATCTCAGCCATATTGACTTCACATATCAACAACATGCTACAAAAATCCTAAAAGACAAAACGTGCTCAGAAACAAGGAAAAAATCATCTCGAGTAAATCTGTATATTTCACTCACTTGACCCCAGGAGGAGGTGTACCAGTCAAGACACGGCTGAACGTTGCAGGGTTTCTGTGTTGGTGGTCTTGTAGACATCGCTCGGCAGTGGAAAGGCCTCAGAGATCTTTCATCTCTCAGGTCAAAACACTGCACCTCTCGAAATGTGATACCGCCTTCGCAGTTCTTGGAGCACTGGGAAAGAGATGAAGCATGACCTTAAAGTGAACAGCAGGAACCACTGATGCTGGCAGGCATCCATGGGTCTGATGCATCAAAGTTCACTGTGCCGTATTAAACTGGTTTGACCACTCATGAATTCTAATAAGGTGGTGGTTAAGTAGCAAACATCAGTTCTGCCTTAGCGACCTTGGACTTCTGTGATCTGAAGCACTAAATATGGATTTTTAAGAAAATCCTCCCAAGCTTTTTATACAGAGTCAAGTCATATAAAACAAAGGGCAAGCAGTCTCACCTTACTCCATTCTCCAATCTTCCAGATGGAGCAGGGGCGTAGGTAGCACTGCCGGGCTGGTGCAGGCTTTTGTTTAGGATCACAGTCAGACTCTGAACCAGTACTGCAGGTCAGAGTCCTCCAGACGGCACCCAGACCACAGCTGGTGGAGCACTGTTCACAGAGAAACTCTTTTTTTAAAGGTGAGGGACATTTCACCTGCCTGTCACCCACATCTCAACTTTTAAACGTTAAGATTTCAGAGATGCATGAACCTGAACCTGAGCATGGCAGAATCTTCACTTAATAAATGATAAAATGTAGACATTTTAAAGTGTATTGTGCAGGATGTTCTCTATGATATACAAACTGTAATTTCATGCAGCAACAATTCTCTTGAGAAAACAGTGACAAACTTGGCAAACAGTGTCACACAAAACGGTGAAGGTTTCTTATTAGCTTTCGTTCATGCTGGTAATTTTTATTTTATTAAATTTTTTTAAGAGACAGAAAAATGATTAAATGAAGGCCTTGCTTTGGGCCAATTCTGTCCTTTTCTTCATGCACTATGTTATGTGACTGATGTCATTGCTGATGGCAATAACTACTTATAACTGTCAGAAAATATCTTCAAAATTGACCAGAATATCTTTGAATATGTGAGCTAGCTTAATGCCTCTTCTTTACATCTTGCTCTATTATGCATCAAGTTTAGATCAAGTTGTGTTTATTTATATCACTTGCTTTCTGGGTCCTTGGGGTTATATGTGCAAAAATAAATACACACATAAATAAACTTACTGTGCTCCAGTTACCAGCGACCCAGAATGCAGCTCCAGTGACGTGGGGGGAGGCAGAAGTTTGGACTGAATTTGGCCAAAGCCTCTGTGCGCGGGTTGGGAAGACCGGAGCAGCAGGTGATTTCATATGTGTTGCCAGTGCTGAGCTGCGTTTTGGGGTGGCTGATGTAACTTTTGATGTGCCAGGTTGACTGTTAATACTGCTCCCCACCACTGAGGGAACAGATATTTCATTATGGTCCAAGTCATTTAACTGAAAGAGTGGAGGTTGGGATGTGGGGTTTATTCCAGTTGTCTCAGGGAAGACAGGATATGTAAAATCTATTGTAGCTGTCTGTAAATCTGCTGCAGCGATCTCTGTAGCTCCCTGAGGCTTTGTATTTGGTCTGTTTTCTGTTAAAGACAAGTAGTCGTCAGATGTGTCTACGTGACCTGACACAAGAAGGAAGGTAGTGGGAGGAGGAGAGGATTCCTCAGAGGAAGGAGGCGATGCCGTGGTGAGGTCACTGTTGGTATACCAGAATTTATCAGCACTGGTGGAAAAATGATTTGAATTCAAGTCCAAATCCTCCACTGTGAATGCAACCTGTATCTTTGTAGACAGACTAGTCGTTTGAGGTATTTCAGAATCATCAAGTTCAGTCCTAACCTGAGTTGCAGCTGTCGGAGAGGGAGAGCCAAACCGTTCTGAATTGTCTGCATCTTCTTGTTCTGCAGAGATATAATCATCATCTAACTCCAGAGAGCTCACTGTTGTTGCAACATCAGTGGTTTGATGTTTGGGAGTGGGAGCACCATGTGTTAAAGTTACAGTGAGACGTTCAGAATGATTGTCCTCCTCATTGGACGGCCTCCATGTTTCGTTCAGGGCTGGCTGCTTTGTGGTGTACAGCAGACCGGGCATTGAGCTTGGGTTTTCAGGCCACCACAGACTTTTTTCTTCTACCGTTTGTGGATGTTCAGTTGTAGGCTTTGGTGACGACCGAGTGGGAGACACAGGAAGAAGGTGATCCTCTGACAAAATGGCGTCTAGATTTTCATCATTTACTTCTTCAGAACTAGCTTTTCTACTATCTGTTTTAGTGCTCCGGGGCTCTTCATTTGTCAAAGTCTGAACTTGTAAAGTTGTAGTATCCGACTCAGGAGCTCTTGTAGTTCCCATGTGAGCATTTTCTTCCACGCTGTGGGTTGGTTTGGCTTCATGTGGAGGACTGAGCCCATTGCTGCCTTCTGATTTTTCATCGCTCTCAAAGTCATGAGATAAATCTTCGTGAAAGTTAATAAAGTTATAATCGTAGTAAAAATCATCGACAGGAACACTAATTTCTTGAGGATCATTGTTTTCAATGTTATTGTGGTAGTTAAAGTCTCCCTCGTCAATGTAATTCCGGTCTTTATGGGTTCTTGGCTGGCCTCTGGTGGGGCTGTGTTTGGGAGGAGGTTGGACTTCAGGAATCAGGTTAATTTCGTTGAGAACTTCACTGCTGGACCATCCGCTCCCTGACCATTCTATGCCTCCAAAATTATCAACAATCTGTGCACAAACCTGAACGTGGCAAGCTGTGATGGATAAAGGTTTGTTTTGAGTGTTACAATCGACACCTGTGTTTCTGGAGCAGGTGATGTTACGTAGACGAAATCCAGTCCCGCAGGTCTGTGAACACTGCGGGCAAAGACAGACAGAAAGAGTGGGACTAGGGGCGTCTGCATACAATATGGCGGTAAACTGTAAACTTTAATCATGTATAGTCGGTCAAAAATGTTTAGCATGTGTCAAATACTTGTTCTACCAGCCCATTCTCACCTCCAACTCATCACATATTGACGCTTGGTCCAGGTTCCTTCTGCGTCCAATGTTGACATGTAGGGTAATCCCCTCGCATCAGTTATTGATGAGGAGCTCATTGTCATATTTTTGAAAAGTGTAGAAAATGCTCGAGAAGCTCTCCTAAACCCTAAATTTAACTTCTATTATCCCTAGACATCCTATCCCTGACCTCATTACCTAAAACTAACCAGTAATCCCAGTCCCTAATATTAACCACGGACCCCAACCCGAAGACCGTTTGTGGCGCGAACCGGGTGCAGAGGGAACCTGGACCAAGCATCAACATGAGACGAGTCGGGAGTGAAAATGTGTTACGTTACACAGACCTGCCTTTTACAATTTAGAATGTATTTATGGACATATAAGAATACAAATCAATGTGTAAGAGATGTAGACTGGTGCATTTTTAATTTGAGGAGCTCACTCTCTATTTTAGGGCCAACAATGCAGCATTCTGAAACAAACATTATGTGCAAACATGAATACAGAGTAAAAACATCAAACGAGCTGCAGGCCAGATAAAACAGTTTGGTTGCTCTATGTAGCAACTTTTACTCAACCAGGACCATGCTTCAGGAGGAGATTAAGTCCCATTTATTAACATTGTTATATAAGCCACTAATGATATGAATGAAAGTTACTTTTTAAAATTTCTGTCTAAGAGGACATCCAAGCTGTGTTCTGTTGAGCTTACCTCCCTTTAAGATGGCAAAAGGTTTAGTTATTGTCCTTAAATGTGAAGGAAGCAACTTTCTGTTAGTGCAAATAGTAAAACTCTGATGACAGAAAAAAACACTGAACTGTAGGACAATATAAAACCTTTCGCAAAAAATAAAAAAAAATCTGTCAAACTTAACTTCCTTATTATGTAAGCCATACTTAGAAGTCAACAGCAGTATTAAGGTCACATTTATGCTTCATTTGACTCTTTTTAATTAATCTTCATCTTTTCTCATCAACATTTTAAAGAAGAAAACTATTTACTTCTTTATTAGCTCAGAATAATTCAAACTTATGTACCAAATCCATGATATAAATATATATTTTTTGTAACCATTTCCCAATTAGACACATTATCTCCGTTAGAAAATATGCTGTTTTTGTTTTGTCAATTCTATCTTTGATTAGATCAGAAGGCCACATACATTTTTTATTCACCGTCAACAATCACAGTAATTAGATGTCTAGAATTCCTTGCAGGAATGCATAAAGTTAAACAGTTTCCAATGATTTTTCCACCTCCCTCAGAGTCTCATTCAAACCCATTCAGTGGTTAATGAGATAGTTTGCTGACAGGAGTTGCAAAAGAAAAGAATAGAGTCATTCCTCTGTGAAGGTTTAAACAACATGGGGATGTTTGAAAACTAATAATTCCTGCAGTAAAATGGACCAAATTGTGGTAATTCAAATATTTTCTAATAGAAACCATAGTTCTCTATGTTGGTTGTTGTCACTGATTTTAGTGTTAGCTGTTTAGTTTCAGTCCCCTCAGTGTAATTAGGGCTCCTTGAGAACAATGTCAATATTAGCAGGAGAGCACTTTGTCTGACATCATCATTAGTGTATAAATGGGTAACGCTGCTCCATACTGAATCATTATAAAAAGAAAAAAAACTTTGTCTGTTTACATCACACTCAGCAAGATGGCCTACATTTCTAAATGAGCCTCATTTGCTACTTTTAAACAATTTACTTTGTAAGTACTAACAAAATTGTGGGACAAATTTTAAACCTGGTGACTTAATGAGGCAGGTTGATTTATAAATGTCTGGTTTAAAGCAGCTCGGCTGATCTTTTACAAGCTGGAAAAACACCTTTTCCCTCCATAAGTTGCTCTGCACATTAAACAGGCTGACTCACTTCCTGTGTTTAAATCTACTTTTAAAGGATATATATATATATATATATATATATATATATATGTTTTTTTCTCTTCTGCTTTTAACTCAGCTTGGGTTTTTGGCTTTTATTGTTTTTGTTGCTTTATAGTTTGTTGTTTTTATGAATTTAACAGTTCATATGTTTTTACTGGTTTTATTATTTTTATGCTTGCTTTAATGGGAGTTTAACTTTGTTCTTTCATCAGTGTACGGCACTTTGGGTAATGGCGTTGTTTTTAAAGTGCTTTATGAATAAAGCTGCATTTCATTATACACTGCTGAGCCAAAAATGAAGGTCACCTGGATTCAACTAAGCAAATAGTAAAAGCCTTCCAGTGGGTAATTACTGTATAGGTGAATATGTTTCAGCTGACAACAAATAGTTTAACCCTAACTAATGCAATGAGGAGCTTCTAAATTTGTTAAACAACCATGTTGAAAGACGGTTTCAGAAAGTTAAATTATTGGATCACAGAAAAAATCAAAGGAGACTGATGAAACCACTAAGATCATGTCAAGAAGAAATGTGCGAGAGAAGAGCGTTTATGAGTCGCTGCTGTGTCCAGCTGCCCTACCACGTTCATGTTGAGAGCTGCATGGCAATACTGCATGCATGTGTGTGCTCTCTCTCTCTCTCTCTGTATTGTAGATGAATTAGTAAACATCCTTCAAGAGTTTCTTCTCTTACAGCAGTTTTTTTTTTAATCTGCCAGCTTTGATATTGTCTCCAGTTCTTTTTCAAACTTGTTCTAATAAATATATTCTTTTATTTTGTGCAATGCTTAAACTTTTGCTGAATCTGAATCAAAGTTTGTTGAGACCCAAGTCCCGCCCTCACCTGATTTCTGATTGGCTAGGAGCCTGTCCAGTGTGTTTAAGGTGAAATTTGTGTCTCTGTTAGGTCCTGAATAAAAGTTTGCTCTGGCGCTATCAGCCCTGCTTTTTGTGCCAAAAGTTCACCTGAATTTACTGAAGGACCAGGTTATTACGTGAATGGATTTTCTCTTCCCTGGATACACAGACATAGAAGACAATGTCATGATTCATCAAGCTCAGATTTTGAAAAGTGGTTCAGGGAGCATGAGACGTCATCTCACACATGGATTGGCCACCACAGAGTCCAGATCTGAACCTCATCAAGAATCTGTGGGATGTGCTGGAGAAGACAAGTATTTACCTTTGCAGTGATCCAAATCTCCCATCAACAAAACAAGATGTTGTCAAAAAAATGTAAACTAATCTCTGGACAGTAAATAAATGTTGTGACACTGCAGAAGCTTGGGGAAATGATGCCACAGAGAATGTGTGCTGAAATGAAAACTCAAGTCTGTTCAATCAAATATTAGTGGGACCTTTTTTGACCAGTTGATGAGGAATCTAAAATGGCTGTTTGTTTAGGTGACAATGGGCCTCATGCAAGAACATTTTCGTATTCTAATTCTAAATTTCTCTTACTTTTGTTCATACAAAGGGTTTTTACGAACATGCCATGTCAGAATCAACAAACCCTTCTACAGTATCTGCTGGAAAAGTGTGTAAATGAGCAGCGTAAACTTGATGAATCCCACCTGTTCGTATTCAGGTGCTCGTGCACGAGGAGAGGAGATTAACATAAATACCGCCCCAAAAACACCATATAAGGCTATGTTTCCAGCCCCACATATGAGGAAGTGTTCGTTCATGAAAATGATATCGCAAAGTAAAAAGAACTTAACGAGTCCAGAGACTGAAGTCCTGCTGTCAGAGATCCAGAAAATAAAATATCTGTCATTTTTAGCAGCGTCAGCTGACCTGGTAAAGCCGAGAGATGAAATGATGACATTAACGTTAATGTTGTGTCTCCTGTGGGTCTTATAAAAAATAAAATAAATAAATAAAATCGAAACCATATAATCTCTCTCTAGTCCTGCTCCGGTTTTCCTTTGGTCAAATATTTTTAGTTCAAGTGTAAACAACTGTGTTAAATAATTTTCATTTATTCAGAAGCCCGGACCGTAACACCCCCCTCCTTTCCCCCGCTTCCTCCGCCGTCACGAGTCTCAGATGCGGTGCTGAATAAAGCATTTTAAAATGTCTCCAAAATATATCAGGCACTTTGGAGAAAATAGCAGAGCCGATGTGCTGAATAGATGTCAACAAAATAGAATTTGATCATCTATAAATCTCATTATATACCGAGACAAATTAAACTTCAATTAATGCATAGTTTAAGTTGGTTTGTAGTTTGAGATTTTTAAACAATTTATATTGTTAGTCTACATTATTACATTTAAAAAATATAATTAAATTTATAAACAATAGCCTAATGTCAACATAATTATGGAGGGTGATTTATTTTCAACTCAAAATATCTTCAAACTAAAGAAATATAAAGTTATTAGTGAAGAAAATCTGTCTGGATAACATCAGACTGCAGGTAAAATATACGACAGGTCTGGACCACGCGTGAATTTTGTTTGTATCTGGAATAAATCTTTGCATACGAGAAAAGTGGTGAATGCCACAAGTTCTCCTAAATCACTCGTATGCACAACTTAAGAACAAATCTGTTTGTACGAACGGTTCTTGCATGAGGCCCAATGTATCTGGAGGTACTGTTGAAGCTACAAGCAGAAAATCTGAAGTGTTGCCTATAAACCATCGTTACTACAAATGTGTGTAATACAAATGAGTAGGACTTTTCTTTCTCCCATTAAGCAGACATATAATGCAGAAAATCTAGAAGGAACAGATTTTTGTTGTACCATATCAGAGAAACTGCAAGTATTTTGAGTTACAAGCCATGCAGTTTGCATTTTTCTCCTTTTTTTCCAGACAGAAACATCACAGACATTCAAAACTGACCTTTGACCAGCTGCCAGTGACCCAGTCTGCCGGGCAGGGAGTGTGTGTGTTGCAGGTGGAAACAGACTCGGGTTTGGCGAGATGCTCACAGTAGCTGGGATCCAGAGCTTTCTGCTCGTCTGCACTCACAGCTTGGATGCATAGAACCATTCTTTTAGCCAGGCCCAAGCTTCCACAGCTTGCTGAGCATTTATGCCAATCTCCAACCCGCCATCTGCACAAAGGGACACAAAAGATGCAAACATTTTCCATTTGCTTAAACCCCTGAGGTGAGTGTGACAGTGCAACACTGCATGCTGAGAATGTGCAGCCTTGCCAATATGGCTAAGCTGTCAAAAGGTTGTGTGAGTGAGATTTGTGTTGTTTCCTGCAGAGAATGTCCAGAATGTGTCTTGGGTGGGGAGATTAAAGAACAGCTGATCTGTAGGGACATGTCACGTTTTGCTTCAGTGAAAGGTTGTTCTTCCCACATGCAGAACACACGTTCTTTAACTAGAGCAAACGACTAAAAAGAGAAAATAAAAAGACAAAGGCACAAATAATATGACACTGGTAGCAACACAAACAGGCCAGGGAACCAATTCAGTTTTCACATCCAATAAACAAGGTTTTTTTAGTGTTGAATGTGTTTCAAAAACCTGCAAAACTAAAAGGTTTATTTCAATAGAACAGCAAGGGGTACAAAAACAATTTAAGCCGATTTAAAAAAAAAAACAAGCATGTTAATTTTTTATTACTGTGTCTCCAATTTCTTGGTTTATCACAAACAAAATAAACATCAGCTAACTGTAAGATAATCAAACACAGTTAGACAAATACTAAATATTTATTATTTGTTAAACACAAGTAATTTTTCATGGGAAAAAGGAAACAGTACTCCCTCCTTCACTTCAACAGTTTGACGTATTAGGACATGGTAAAAATGAATTTTTCAAATCTAACATGAAATGTACAAACTACACATGCTTGTATCATGTTGTTTATTAAACAAACACAAAGACAAATTTAAAAAGTGGAAAAACTAATTCCTCCTTTAACAAAAAAAGACAAAGTTGTTGTTTTCTGCCTGAGCCTCTCACAGGGTTGTAGAGGAGTTTTGTCCACTCATCTTTCTTTGTTTGTCTTTTCTTGGAGTGATGCAGCTTTGTGTGAATTTGTTGGGATGCCAATTCCTGGACAGACTGGAAGCCGTCTGTTTTCTACATTGAATAATCTTTTTCACTTAAGAATGGCAGACTCTATTGTTTGGAAATGAATTTTAAGCCTGCCCACAATGATTGGCAGCAACATATGTCTCTCTAAGGTTATGCTGATGTGTTTTCTCCTTGACATTGTGTCAAACACATCGGCACCTGGCTGCTAGATTTTTTTTTTACACACAACTTGTCCAATTTAAAAAAAAAATAAATATTAAAATGGATTTTGTTGTGTGTTTTCATCATTCTTGTTATGCTCTGATAAATAAAACCCAAGAACTGACAAGATATTTTTCTATGACTTTACACATGAAATTAATATGCTGTTTTAATCCAGAGCAGGGATGGGCAACTGGTGGCCCCGTGGGTGACTTTGGTCCGGCCCACTAATGATTTGTAATTTATAGGTGTGCCGACCTTTTCATTAAAAAAGCACTATGAACAATAAAAACACTTTAACGTCCTAAGATCTGAACTCTTGCATTGCATACATTTTTGAGGTGCCAGGTCCCAGGAGGTTTTAAAAAAAGGAAAAATTACTGGAAACTTGTATAAAATCCTTAAAGATGAATAACACAAAATTTATGAAGTTTACACAAACAGATGATTGAATCTGGTTTGAATTTCTATAACAATCGTGTTTTAACCTCAGAGTTTAATGATGTAACATGTTGAACGTCAGAAAAATTGTCTTTTTTACTCTACAGAAATAATAGAAAATGTATTTTTGTTAGTTGATTTATAGAACTTGTTGCAAAGGAAAATTTGATGGTTTCAGTTGAGCCCAAAGGTCTAGAATTGTGAAGAAATGGACTTTTCATTTTATTTTATCAGAAGCTAACAAGCCAAACATTGGTGCTCACCTGGTGTGGAGAACAAAAATGTCAGAGGAATGGTGGTTCTCTGATCCAGTAACTTGGCTGCTGTAATCCATCCTCAGTAAAAATGTATATACTGTACCCTCATCTTGATGAGGATGGAATAGTTTCAAAATAACCCCACTCTCATTTCAGCAGTAAAACAGGACAAATCTAAAAATTTAATTTAAATGTAAATCTTCTTATGAAAGCTATTGTAGCTCAGCTGTTACACAACTCTGGGTTTGGCATATTGGCCTCTTTTGCTTCCATTAAGACTAAAACAACACATATGTTTACCTTTGAAGAACTGACTACTTTAAAACACTTTGAGTTTGTGTCTGTGGACTCTGCTGGTGTCATAAAGGGCATCGTGTCTGGACGGCAGACTCACGTGGGTGGACATGGGTCCTTGTTACAGCTGGTC
>JARVJO010000164.1:24967485-24983495 GCA_031762555.1 Cynodonichthys magdalenae | reverse complement strand
ACGCTGGAGGGACTATGTTTCTCGGCTGGCCTGGGAACGCCTTGGGATTCCCCCAGATGAGCTGGCCCAAGTGGCTGTGGAGAGGGAAGTCTGGGTCTCTGCTTAGACTGCTGCCCCCGTGACCCGACCCCGGATAAGCGGAAGAAAACGGACGGACGGACGGGTCAGAACACAATATTGTGAGAACTCAGTCAGTATGTGCCATTAATGACTTCTGGCTATTACCCTATTAGATTTTAGCTCAATATCTATGTGACTCATGTTGGTATAATGAGTCACAATGCTTATTTTAAGTTTAATGGACTCATTATTGTAAACCTTTATTTAACCAGGGAAATACCAATGAGATCACAGATCTCTTTTGCAAGGGAGGTCAACCTTACATGCATCTTTTTGGTCTGTGGGGGGGAAACTAGAGTATCCTGAGAAAACCCACACACGAGGAGAACATGCAAACTCCACCCAGAAAGACCCCATGTCTGAACCGGCGATCAAACCCAGGACCTACTTGCTCTAAGACAACTTATGTCCAAATTCTCCACCTTAAAATTCAAAACGATATGTAGTTTGTTGAAATTTGGCAATGTATCGCCATGCCAAGCAACAAGCTAAAGTGGTAGAATCATTTTTGTGTTTACTAAGGTCAGTGAACAATGTCTGCCTTCTTGATTTGGGTTAGCTTTAAAAGTTAATGAGGTGTATACTGTATGTGCAAACAATGATTCTTTTCTGAAAGTTTCAATGAAATCTATGAAGGCATTTATGAGATATTTGCAAATATGACACACACATGCACACAGGTGAAAATATCAGTGCCTGTTTTACAGCAGCATGCAATAAAAACAAACGAGATCTTGCCTCAAAGATTACAATTACATGTTGTATTCAAAAGTCGACACTCTGAAACAGTTAGGCGTTGTTTTTACTGTGATAGGAGCTGGATATACTAGGGAAAAGCATGAACTTTTGTCCTTCGTGACACCTAGCATAAAATAAGTTTACATCTGCTACTGGAGGAAATACAGAGTTGAAAAGTAGCCACCAACTTACTGAAGTACAGAATTTTTTCCCCCTCCTGTTTTTGCAAGGATAACATTTGATATTTTATTTCGTTTTCTCTTTAACTCTTACCTGCACAATGTGGCTGTCATTTTATGCCAAAAAAGCAGATTGTTGTGATATATTAGACTTCCGGAACCAAAAATGACTTGGGATTTTAATATGACATGTTACCGGTTTATACTTTATAACACCTGAAAACTTTAAATACTTTAACTAAATTTTATTTTTGAACAGAAGTACAAGTACAGACCCAATGAAATAATCTTCCCTAAACTTTTAAATAACTTTAATCAAGACCACAGACTTTAAACTTTGACTTGTTTGCCATCATCATTAGGAAAACAATGAAGTAAGGCAAGTGAAAGGGTTTATGAGAATTAATCAACTCCTGAAACCCTCTCCTAACATCATCACTATATAAGACAACCTTACAAAGAATTTTCAGGAAAAAAAAAGTTCAACGTCTAGCTAAACAGTTATATGTAACGTAAGGAGTAGAGGTCAAGTTGGTTAACTTTCAGAGAGAACTGCTTGTAGAAAACCAAGACAGACCAATTAAATTATTTTCTTGGCAGCTGAGGGAGTTTAGGAGGAGCTTTGGGAAGATGTAGCTGAGTCTGAAGTGATGGTGAGATGTTCCAATTGCATTATTATGTCCTTCAAGCTAGAATCACTAGGGGACAAAAAAAATAATTTCTTCTATTCTTGTTACAATATTAAGTGCCAGAACGGATAATAAAGCACAAGAAGCAACTCTGTTTAACAAAATCTGTAAAATGATGCAGGTCAAACAGATTTTTTTCAGTGTATTAACAAAATATCTTTTTAATAACCAGTTGAATTCCAAAAAACTCACATTTCTATAAAATTAAATAAATGTACCTCCTAATTAAGAAACAGCAGCATGAAACTACATCCATCGTGTAACAAGCTGGTGCTGCAGCCACAAAGCACCATTTTGCCAGAGGGCAGGAAATAATTAACTTGGATATGACTGAGTTCAGGAAGACCACTTCCTTCCATCTGAAGCTGAGCATGAAGGGGACAACTTCAACAACAATAACCTCAACACTGAAACAAGAACTGAATGTTTTGCTGCCCCCTCTCCACAACATCTGAACTAAAACATCTTTGAACACCTTGAATGAGCTGCTAAAAGATCTCACACCCTTGAAATCCATAGTAACAGAAGCTATGACCAGGTATTTTGCACACTTTTACTCACAAACGTGTGCTTTTCTGAAAATACAATCTCTTCTAGCATTTATTTTAAATGCAAAAAAATAAAAAATAAATAAAATTACCTGAATCCACAGTGGCTCGGTTGTGGGGCCAGGAGAGGTCAGGTTTTCCAGCTGCCCTGCCCTCTCATAGGTGAACACTGTTCCTGCTGCCTTATACTCTCCGTTCCACTGAATCGTCCAGCCTCCATTCAGAAAATACTTGCTAGGGTTATCACTTCTCAGCACCAAGAAATTCCCAGATTCTGCCACTTCCTCAATTAGGATGTCCCAGGCACCCTCAGGAATCAGCCCAATGTCAACATACCCTAAACACAAATTAAACAAACTGGAACATCAGGTATTCGGAGGACATTCAAACAGAAAAAAAAAACCAATTTGTTAAATTCCAATTGCACAAGTTGCCCAATATGTTGTGAAGTTTGACTTTTTTATCTTGAAGTTCTTCTTTGTTTTGTAATTATTCACATCACGTCATGTGATCAAATACATTTTTCTACAAAATAATAAACGTAATAAGAAAACACACCGAGTCCCTCCCTCTTCTCAAATGTTCTTCTGACAGTTTTGCAGGTGGAGTTGTTGCCGTTACACACGCCACAGCGATCCTCCACAGAGTTGGAGTTAATGACGTGGTCGCAGCCTATATTCTGTAACACACACACATTTCCGCATCATCATAACAGACAATTATAGGCCGCAGCCTTTATCAGTTTACTTGTGAGAGATAAGCTCTAGAAAATGTTTTATTTATGTGGACATAACCATGTAAAATTTACAGGAGCAGCACAGTCTACTCTGTTTACCTTAAACTTCACAAAGAATGTGATGCAAATGAAAGTGCAAATAAAATGAATAAAACATGTGGCAATTTGAAATACTGTCCTGCAGTGCTTTATTGTTTTTATAATGCTGCGTACAGTGTTACAGATAAAAAGGCCCAGAAGAAAAACGCTATACTTTATTGTAGTAAAACATTGTAACAGTGAAAATTCTAGCAAAGATTTTCAAACAGTTGCAGATCAAATTTATTAAACAACAGGAATAATCTGCTTTATTCATTATTAAAAACATTGTGATACGGTTGAAGAGCTGAAACAGTTCACATCTCAAACTCAGCACAAAATCAGTCTATTGTCTATGGTTTGAACTTTATCTGAAGTAAGCTCACTGTTTTCTGAGTCTGTTTTAACAAGATACAAAACTACAGATGCAGCAATCTAATTTTATGTATATGACTCAATTAAAATGGAATTACTGGTGCAGCATTATTTATGCTGTACAGCTGGGTGGCTTATGGATTTTCCAAGGAGATCATTAAAATTGTATATGAATATGTGATAATTAATTTGAAACTCTAAAGTAACTGACTAAACTTACCAAGTTGTGCAAATAAAAAAGCAGTAGACATGAAGGTTAAAAAAGACAAGCTATGAGGAGTATATATGTTGTTACAAACATACAATCATGGCTACTTTGAAGAGAGTGAAAAAAAAACTAATCGACTTAGTTTTTCATGCTAAACAACTCTCTAGTAAACCCACCTGTGCAGGTACAACAGAGGACTCGAAAGCGACTGACAAAAAATGTCACAAAAGGTCAAAAAGCCAGATCCCAGAGTCTGACTGGTGTCTCCTCAGGGTTCAATCAGAGTGTATCAGCAGATGGCATTTTAACCTGAGGCGATAACTTTCTGCTTCTGCCTATCTTTAAAGATAATGGCCACCTCGCTATTCTATCAACAGGCTCATTGTCACTGAGAATGTCAAATGTGCAACACACAGAACAAACAGGTGAGGTTAACTTTAAGAACTCTGCAACCAGAGGTGGATACATACTCTTTGAGAAGTGAAAAAATCTGCTCTCTCTGACATTGTTGCGTGATAAAAAAAATGTATTTTTTTTTCTTGCGTGAACTCCTAGAACCTGTTCTGTGCAAAAGGTCAGGGCGGAAGTTTGTTTGGCAGAGGTCAACTATAGTGTAATTGGTCAGAACTTTGATGTCAATGCAAATAAATAAAAACATTAATGAGTGAACAACTGGCATTTGTTTTATTTTATCTGCTCTGTTGAAGAGCAGCTGACTGAAGTCATCTTTCCAACTGTTCCAGAAAAACTTATAACAGGGTACATATCAAAATTCTTCAGTTAAATTTAATAACTTTTTTAATACTGTCACCATGCATTTTTCAAACCAACAGGACTGAGTTGCAACTGTAGGGGCAACATCTTTAACTTCAACTGGAGGTAACTTAGTAATAGATTAAGTGTAGTGGTAATATTGCAGTTACTGGATACATACTGTATGTACTTCTTTACCTGACAAAAAACACTGACCTATACACAATTATTTGTTATTTAACTCTAACCCAAGACAAAAAGACATTTCATTGTCATAGAGAGAGGGTGGATTTTTAGAAGATGGACTGGGGGAAAAATGTATAGTTTGATAGTTGTTTTAAGAAATTAATACCTCATCGGATGACGTTCATATTTTAATACCTTTAAATGGCCTTAATTCTTGCTATTTTCATTAACTACTCTTTAAGACCCCACAAACACCCAATCAGTGGTGGGCAGCGCTAAGTGAAAATTTAGTTCTGCAACTTCTAAAGCGCTTATTTAGGTCCGCAAGTTCAAAAGCGCACATGCTTAAATAATCTTAGCGGAAGCTAAATCAAAGCGCAACTTTTTCCTCATTCACTAGATATTTCTCCAGTCAAATCATGAGACAAGTCAGTGTGGCTGCACCCTATTTAGGGGAGTGTTAGCTTGCTTTGACAGTTAGCATATGTCACTGCAGTTTGGGGAGGTGATTTGTTACCAGAGTTTTCAGTCACGGTGTTAAAAACATGAATAGTTGTGGATCACTGGT
Organism: Cynodonichthys magdalenae; assembly: GCA_031762555.1. Classification (NCBI taxonomy): domain Eukaryota; kingdom Metazoa; phylum Chordata; class Actinopteri; order Cyprinodontiformes; family Rivulidae; genus Cynodonichthys; species Cynodonichthys magdalenae. The sequence goes on along the minus strand of JARVJO010000164.1, from coordinate 24,978,317 downwards.
TCTGCAGCTTCTTGGTAATTTTCTTATATTTATGGTAGGGATTTGGTAAGAACACATGCAGAGATATTAGTAATTTTAAACTGTTTGTAATTGTAAAACTGAAGCGATGTATTCTGGGTACGCTACAGGATGAAAATGGGAAGCGTTCATTTCAAAATAAGAGCATGAATTAAACTGTTTCGTGTACTTCAATACGACGTGAGACAGTAGGTTGGGGATGTAGTGGGACATAAATTATAATTCCTCCCTCTGCCCTCCCGAAGTTCATATAAGTATATAAACAACAATATTGATAGCTGGATATTGTTTGTTTTCACTCAATGATCAGTGTTGTGTGATACGGAGCCCACGAGGGGACATGGGGGAATTTTTTGGTTTTGCGTACCCACGTGATACTACTGCGTTACCTCGCAAAACTTTTTGCGTTCCCTCGCAAAAGTTGTTTATCACTGTTGTGCCTGCCGGTTTATTAACAAATTCACATGCTCACCATTAGCAAGTTAGCCTGCTACTTTAATTCAGCTTCGGAATGAATATATATCACACAGACATGCATGGAAGTATGTAATTTGCCGATATTTTAACATAGTGCAGCCACGCAACATCAATGTCAATTTCACGAACTTATAGCGACACATCCTGTTTTAGTAACCGGATATTTCAATTAAAAAATCTGATTTAATTCAGTTCATACAAATCAAACTTTTGCGTGGGGACGCAAAACAATATCGCGAGAGAATGCAATGTTTTCTGTGGTAGTGATGGAAAAGAGATGTCATGTGAACATCAGCTCACATTTATTCAAACCAGCTGCTGGTCTAGCTCTTTTAACAACTGGCTTCAGGCAAATAAAATAATAAAAAAAAATAACATGATCTGTTCTGGACGTCTCCTCAGAGCTTCTCATAAACAAATACACACAGTGTTTCTTACTGTGTGTGTGATTAAAATGGGCAGACGTCCAATTTGCTGTTGTGTTAAGAAATGCGTGATTTTACTGTTCCTCTTTTTTATTAATATTTATGGCTGCAGTGTCCCTCAGAGAGGAGGTACAAAGTGCACAGCTTAGCGTGGCTGGGAGGGACTGGCAGTGTCGCTCCAATTGCTTCCTGCCACGCAAAGAATTGTGGGAACTCTACTAAATGAGAGAACCGTCACCAAGAAGGACAGTCAGTGAGAGTATGTAGCTCTGTGAACTTCTGCCTGAGGGGTTTGTGTTTTAACGCTGTGGAATCCCATGGTGTTGGCAGCTTTCCCCTCCAATAATGAAGATAAATGTAGCATCAGGTTTAATGTTATATAAGATTACAGTATTAGTTTAAACGGTTTCTCTCTTTACATTAGATAATGAAGACGGTTAATCTTAACACTTTATTTGCGATTAGCGCTACTCACTTTTAAATTTAGAAAGCACAAATCCGCAAAGCACTTAAAGAAATAAGTAAAACTCCTAAAGCACAAAAGAGAAATTTAGGTCCGCAATTAGTGCTTTTGCGTTTTAGGGGACTAGTGCCCACCCCTGCACCCTATATTAAAATAATACAATAAGTATTATAAAGATAGTCAAAAAACAGAGGCAGCTGTATGTGGCTGTGCAAGCCAGGAGGAAGTACACCTCCACTGCAGCAGAGACACGTTCTCTTTGTTCACACATTATCGTGCAGTGTGACGGGTTCTTCGTACAAATTTGCAAATACCGAACAGCATTTACTATCTCAGTCTGTGTAATTAAAAATATACTGTTACAGAAGGGGAAGCTTACAGAGTGAAGACCCCTGTGAGGTGGGGCTTCTCAGGTGTTCTACACCGCAGTTTCTCATTAAGTTTAAAATGTCCACAAGGAAAATAACGTCTTACAACTACGTCAGCAAGAGCAAAATTTTTTACTTCTTGCAAAGTATGAATCCAGGCTCAACACCTGAGTAACTGTAAGACTGGACGTGAGATAATTTCAACTGATAAGGTAGATATTGAAGAAATAAAGCAGAAATTCTTAAATAAATAATCCAAAAACCCACAAAATCAGGTAAAATGGATTATTAAAGCTAAGCAAACAAGATTACCAGAAAGACTTCATAAACAAAAAAGAGACGTGACTAACTAAGAGCAGAGAAAATCAGGCATGAAACACACTAAATTCAAAAATATATTTACACAGACTGAAGTTATGAAACTAGTTGATTCAGAAAAAGAAACAGGAAACAAGATTGTTACAAGTTGAAACAAGTTGTGAAAAGCGGGGTTAAAACATAAGAGGAAAAAAGTAACTAAAATCAAAGAAAATAACTGTTAAAAACAATTTATGGCAGACAAATAGTGAAAAGGAACAAGATAAATGCAATAAAAGGAAAAGAGATTATAAAAACCAACAATGCTGATTGGAGGACATGTCTGTCAGCTGTAGAACTACCTGACAAATGCCGTTGATGCACACATCTCTGCTCTTCTTGTCTGAGTAACACGGTGTCCCATCAACAACAGTGTCCCGCATCTTCTCAGAAAACTGCTCATTGAGTGGACGGCAGTGCAATGCACATGGATTAACTGTCCACAGACAGAGAAGAAAAATATATATAAAGAGCTGACAAAACGTGAACAGGAGCATGAAAAGGCTGAAGAGACTGACCTTTGTTGATGACTGCCTCCCATTTGTAGAACTTGTCTTTATAGGGCAGGCTGTTGAAGTGACTGCACTGGATGTTTCTGAAGCTGGGCTCATCATGAGGACAAGGTGAGGTGTTACAGATCCTGTGCTTTAGTCGCTCTCCCAAACAATATCTCCCTCTGTGTTTTGGACTGTAGGATAGTCAAAGTGTTGTTTTAGTGTTGCTTTTTTAACATCAACATCAGAGGTGTCAAATAATAAAGCACTAACACTACTTAAGAAGAAATTTTTGTTATCTGTATCAGTTCAATAAAACTGAGACCCATCTGCCTCCCCTTGCTACTCCCCATCTCTCCCAAAGAGGCATTAAAGCTTAATCTTTTTATCAAAAACAATAAAAGAATAAAGTAAATGGTTACAAACTTTTATTCAAAATGTTAAAAAAGAAGTAGGTTATACCGAGTTTTAATTGTTCTAATGGATTTGTTTTGGTGATGTTTATTTATAAAAACTGTATTGATATTTTTACGTCCTCTGAGCAGACAAAGTTGTGAGCATCCCTTGTGCTCTCTGCAAATGTAAATGAGGGCACAGGTTGTAGTGCAAAGCACTTTGAGTATACTGGTTGGGTAGAAAAGTGCTATATTAATACAGTCCATTTACCATTTACATATGTAGCCTAGAGTGTAGATGACTGTGGCAGAGATATGTTTATATGTGCCTGAAACAGGTGGTCTAGTCATTTTAAATTTGTCAACATTAACATTTTAATATAACATAGCAGCCATTATGGTCTTTAGAAAAATGTTACTTTTACTTTTAATACTCATGTACATTTTGTATAAGAATTTTACTTTTGGTACTTAATACAGTAAAATACCAGAAAGTCAAAGGTTCAAATCCTCACCACGCCCACATGTTGTGGTGCCCTTGAGCAAGATAACTTATCCCTAACTGCTCCCCAGGTGCTTACATAGCTGCCCAGTCTCCACTTGGGTGTTTCTCATGTGTGATGGGTCAAATGCAGAGCAGAAGTTTTGTCATTACATGAGAACATGCATTGATTACAATACTTTGCACATTTACATTAAAGTAATTTAACGGTAAGATAGTATTTCTACTTTCACTCAAGTATCACTTTGAGATATTTTCTACAGGACTGATCTACATTAAAATCCCTTGTGTGAGAAAGAAAAGTTTTGACTTATTTCCAAAGTTTTGGACATGCTGTGAAAACATTTCTGCACAGACATTATTAGTTACCAAATAAACAAAGTCTGAAAAGTACAAAGGGATCACAAACAACAGAGAAAGTTTGTTTGGGTTTAGTTTATATTGATTTGTGACTTCCAAGCCTATACTTTCTCTTCCTTTTATAACAAACACTTGTTGGAACCAGAAACAAAAGAATATCATTTTTTTCCTTGAAAGTCATGTAGGTCCACTGATATGCCTAAAAATAAACATTCTGCATGCATGTTTATTGTTAATTTTTCAGGTATTCCTTAAAATCATCATTCAACATTTTATTCTCTAAGATTCAGTATTTAAATATTTTTAAAATTCTGTTTGAGAAAACAACAGTTTTTATTTTTACACTTGTGTAAACATTTAGCTGTTAAACTGTTTTATGTTCAATTCTAGCAAACAAAAATAAACAAAGAAAAAAAATCAGATCCACCCGTCTGTTACAGATTTTATTGTTATTGATTTTTGGTAGTATCCCCTCATTAGTCTTCACACAGTTTTCCACTCTGGCAAAAATAAAATCTATTTTTTGCGAGTGTTTGAATCAATTTAAAACTGACTCCTCAGGTATGCAGACTTTGGACAAGATTTTAAACCCAGATGATTTTTCTCTGCTCAGCGCTCACTAATTACTCAGTTTGTGTTAGAGGAATATCCATAATATAACTTCTATTGCCATAAGCAACTAAAGGAAAAAAATAGCAACAACTGATTGTGGCAAATTCATTTCAATTTTATCTGCTGCATGAGAAGATTCTAATTATTACACAGCTTTGAGAAGAATTTACTTTTGAACCTAACAGACAACAAATTGAATAAATCAATGATTCTGTCAGATTGTCTCAGTTTAATTTAGGAACTAATTTTTAAACCCTTTTTTAGTGTTGCACACCTGCCAGATACAGACTCTTTGACCCTAATTAATTAGATAAGACAAATCTACAACGTTTATCTTTGGTTTTAAACTTTTATTATATATTGTGACGTAAAATGTCTTTATACAAAACAAAACATTTAAAAACAAAGCAAATAGATTTATCTTCTGTTGTTGAAGATATTTTACCTCCCATCCAGAGAGATTTCTTATTTTTAAACTTGAGTGTGGAGTTCTACAATCAGTATATAAGCTAAACTCACATGCAGCCATTCACTGTGGATATTCATAGAGTCTTCGTTTGTCTGGTTCACAAAAGATGTTTTGATCACATGCATGAAGGTTTGAATCAGAGGGACTTAGTGCTGCACTGAGAGTTTTGAAGAGCTGAAATCTGAGACCTCTTCTGTCTAAATTAGTTTTTTTCTCATCAAACTTTAACAGCTTCCTTTACTCATCTGTCTTCTCTGTCCAAAACATGAACATTTTGATTATAAAAGAGTGTTCTTTATGCCGCAGGTGAAGGAGTTGATTCTTGTCCTAAAAAGCTGGTTGAGAAATTTCCCCGGATGGAAGGCGATGGTAACACGCAGAGGGGCTGAGGCAGGACCCATAAGCAGACAGGCAGACAAGCAGGCTCAAAAATAACAATATTTATTAAACAAAAGAGCCAACAGCAAAAATTCAAAAATAACCAGGAGGACTCAGGAGGGAACCAGAACAAAGCATTAGCAATGATCGGAAGAAGGTGGAGAGAAAATGAGCAGAATATATACACACAGGGCTGAGTGGAAAGTGGAGGCAGCTGAGGTGATTACAAGTGGCAACAAGTGTGAGAGAAAAGGCTGAGGACTGGAGAACTGAGGGCTGAGGTGAGAAATGACAAACACAACAACAAAAGCACACACACACACACAAGACCACAGATTATCACAGATGGATGGCAGGTCCTGTCACACTATAACGTTTTAGACAACATAATGCCGACTTGTGAAAGTTTTTAATGACTATTTTACTTAAATTTTTGATCTAATCGTTAGCACACTGCATTTATAGGGCCAGAAGAGGCTTCCAGTAGATTTTTTTATTCCATCTTCAGAGTAGACATCTTTACTGTGACAGGGAACTCCAGTTGTTTGGCTTTTTGACATTTTCTTTTATTTACCAAAACAACCGAGGATCAACACCAGCTTAAAATGTCACAGAAATGTCCCTGTAGCTTTCATAAAATGTCTTTTATTTTATTTTTTACACAATCTTGGCTTACAAACGTTTATTGTCACCTTCTTGGCTTCGTTTTAATATTGAATGTGACATTTCATTTAGACAGACCTGTTCTTTTTGCTTTAAACCAGAAAAATTTGATTAGGCCCAAATAGACTTCAAGTTTTTAAGTCATCACAAATGGAGACAACATGCACCAAAGTTTACAGAGGCAAGATGAACTGTTTTAGATTTTTATGCAAAACTATTTAGTATTAAAAACTGCTGTTTAAAAGTACAGAGTGGTTTATCAGTATATTGTTTGAAAGAAAATGTCCATGGAGTTTTAAATTAAAAGTAAGCATTAACTTTTTTAACAAAATGAGTGTTTTAATCATAATACCTTTGTTTTTTGATGCTAAAAATTGGCTTTCCTCTCAAGTTGATGTTTTTTTTATCTTTTGTCTAAATGCATTCTGGGTAGTGACATTCAAAATCACACTCTCTGGGTTTTATGATGAGATAAACGTGACTTTTAGCTGGTTTGGGACCAAACAACTCTTCAAGCTCTTTGACTGTTTTAAGAACCAAGGTTCATTCCTCTGAAAGACAACATCTCTAAAAACGTTTTTTTCTCTGTTGGCATTTAAGTCTCAGACAAGTAGGTAGAGGTCAAGAAACGTCCATCCACTGGGGCAGATAAATAACAATCCAGTCAAATAAACCAACTAACGTATCCTAAACTGTTGCTTATATAAACATAACACAAAAAGTAATGAAATTGGTGTTTGGTAGATTATTTCTTTGGTGTAACAATGCTTCTTGGCAATAAATCTTGTATTTTTAGAAAGCGTGTTAATTTCCTTTTTAAATGGTACCACATTTGTAAGGAACATGCATTTGTAGGATGAGCAGCAGAGCTGAGTGTGTGGGTTGCACACATGAACTTTTTATGTCAAATCTCTGCCAAACGGCTTATTTTGGTACTGCTATTGACACTTGTTTACAGCTAAGGATATGGATGTATCAGACGTTGGAGCCTCATCTGGGGAGTCTGGTGATTGGCGGTGAGGAAGAGGATAACACAGAGTGGAGGTTCTTTTTCAGCAGGTTATTGATCTGGTTAACAGGACCACACCAGATGGTACCCAGGGAAAAAGGAAAGTAGGAATGAATGAATGAGACAGACATTGGTAGGTGTGAGGGAATGGTTAAAAGGATGTGTACACCAAGGAATTATGAAGTACTGGATTAAGATGAAATGTGAAGTTGACAGAGCATAACTGGATCCCCATCTCCTTTGGGAGTACCTTTGTTGTAACTTAGTGTTGCATAAATAAAGTTGGAATTGGAAGCAAGAAGTGTAAACAACTTTAAAGAGATTAATACAACAAAGTGTAGACAATCTGCAAAGTGGGAGCAGCTGTTTGTTGTGAAGAACTCCAACTCCTTGTGCTAAATTGTCTCCAAGTTGTTCATTCGTGACAGTGCTGTGGTTCAGTTGACTTTTGTTATGGTTTTAAGGGTTGAGAAGCTGAGAACTGTTAAGAAGCATCATTCAGCCATGACTGGAGCCTCTAATGGGAACAGAAGCTTCGAGTCAGGGATCATAATTAGCTTTGAGTTAACAGTCTGGTTCTTGGGGCTGAATAAGGAGCAGTGGGCTTATAAAATCTAAAGGAGAACTCTCACATCTCAGCTTTCCTGCAAAACTGCTACGATGCTTCATATGCTGCATCATTGTGAGACTGTACACTGACAGGCACTAACAGGAAGCAATATCTTATCCAATATTTAACAACACAAAGGAATTTGTGCGCTGTGCCCTTTCTGCCAACATGTCAAACTGCCACTTTTGTCAGTTTTCATTACAGAGAAGTCTATAGCCTGTCAGTCTCCCACATTTTAATTGCAACCCAAATGTTCACAGACTCAGTGAGAGAGAAACTAATCAATACACCTTAGTTTTTAAATATTCTGCTTCTGTGAGCACAACTAACTCCTTCTTTAGTTTCTGTATTTGTCCCGAACTAAACTTAGCCCAAAAAGTTAGCAAGTCGGTGTTTGGTAGATTATTTCTGTTTTGTAGCAATACTACTTGGAAATAAATTTTATACAGCTGGAAAGCCTGTTAGTTTCCTCCTTAAATGGTGCCACATTTGTAAGGAACATGCATTTGTGGGATGAGCAGTAGAGCAGAGTATGTGGGTTGCGCAGATACAAAAAATTGTCAAATCTCTGTCAAACAGCTTATTTTGTTATTGTTATTGATTCTTGCTTTGGGCTTCTAGTACTCCCCGCTGCTGCTAATCAGGTGCCCAGTATAAGATTTATTGCTAAGAAGCACTGTTACAACAAAGAGATAATCTACCTAACATACATTTTATTACTTTTTTCTGTGCTAAGTAAACTTTTCCTGTTTTTGTTCAAGCTGTGATGACTTACATTTTTTGTGTATTTTTTTGTTTTTTTAGGTATTTTTGGCAAATCCCATTGAGATCCCAGATCTCTGTTGAATGGTCTGGACATGAAGGCAAACTATGTGGGAGGAAACAGAGCATTGGGAGAAAACCCAAGCAAGAATATAGAAACTGAACTTAGAAAGATCTCTGGTCCAAATCAGAAATCAAACCCAGGAATTTCTTGCTGTGAGACATCAGTACTAACCACTGAACTGTCATGCTGCCATGCATAGAGTAATGACAAGCTAGGTTTAAAATATGGAATAAGTTTTGAAGGAATACAATAAAAGTATCCACATTTTATTTATATTAGAGGGATTTCTCATAAAAATTATCATATATAAAGGAAAATGTTTCAAAGCATGTTAAAATGTTTTATTATAAATCAGTTTATCAGCTTTCTTTTGTATCTTGATATTCTTATTTATGATTATAAAAAAACAACAGAAAATAATCATGTTTTACATATTTATTTGCACTGTACTTTCTATATGCCTGAACTGGTGAGAAACAGAAGTTTAAAATAAGTCAAATTAAACTTTGTTATAATTTCTTCATGATTCATATACAATAAAAAAGTTGCTACCGCTTTGTTCAAAGGAAGGAAGGAAGGAATATTTCTTAAAAATGTGTTTTAACAATGAATACATATTTGATTTAATTTCATGCCTACTTCAGAGAAATGTCCTACTAGCAGCTATAAAGAGTTCTTTTTCTTAACCTGGCTAAAGAAAATAATTATTTTTCTGTTTGTACAAGAATGAGTAAAAACAAATATTACTTTGTAGTTTGCTCCATTTCTAAATGCTGTTCTCTGTACATGAAGAAGAGGATTTAAACTTACACTGGGTTGTCACAGTCTCTTTTAGCGGTCTGGACACCAGCTCCACAAGTCCTGGAACACACTGACCACTCGCTCCATGAAGCCCAGCCACCGTTTACACTGTCAGGGTGATATCCTACTGGTACACAGTCCCCACTGATACACCACTGCAAAAAAATAAATAAATAAAAAAAGACACTAAAGTTTCCCCTTACAGTTTCTGAATGTTACAATTCTTATTTAACAGGTAGTGAATGCAGCATGATTTTTATGCAACACAGTGTCTGAACTACTGCATGTCTCTGGACTGGTCCAGATTTCTTCTGAAGACAAATGAGCCTGTCTGCCTCCATTACGAGCTACAAGGGTGCAGAGCAAAGAAAGAAAAACTTAATAGAACTGAGTTCACCTTTTCTGAAATCATTACAAATAAAATACAGTCAGAGGACGAGATAAACGGTTAGGAGTAATGTCAGGGTTCTATTAGCTTTAATTCTTTACTGAATGATGACACCAGATGTGACAGATTAGAACATCATTAATTTACTCTACAGCAGTGGCTCAAAACGTGGACTACAGCTCTTCTTCTCATGGTATTTTTTGTTGAGGTGGAGAAGTTGGGGGTGACCAATACTTATGTTACAAAAAAAACATGTTTCCATGGCAACGGGACAAACTGCACGGCATGTAAATAAATCCATTCCTTGCTGGTCAGTTGGTGCGTGACCCTGAACAGAAGTGATGACAGGTGGAGAAGAACGACTTTTGTCTCTCTTATACAGAAAGATCTTTTGCAGGCTGGAGGAGGTGTCACATCAAATCAGACACAAACTGTCAGAGGCAGGAATGTTGAGGTGAGTAAAACAGAACAGAACATTTGCTGTATGAACAGGCTGATGTATCATTTGAAAGGGGAAACAAACTTTGCCCACTCACGACTTGGACTAGAGAACACATGTGGACCCACTGAGACTTGGCAACAAACAGATGGGAGACATCTTGTCACAGTGAAAAATAAGATAAATAAAAACTAGTATGTTGTATCTAAAAGTGTCAACTGAGAGTATGAAGTTTAAAAATAAGAACACACAGGTCTAAACCACTCGAGTTTAAATTACTGAGTTTATAATTTTATTTTGTTGGGTTTCTGTGCAGATTGCCAGAAACTGCATTTTTTTGTTTTATTTCTAACATCCTAGACAAATCAGAAGCTGATTGAACAGTGAGTTGTTAATGCTGAAGCCAAGTCATTATTTCTGCAGAAGTCGCCACAGTGAGCAAACTCACAAAATATTTGGTAGTTGTCTTATGCCAGATGCTCTTTCTGAAATGACCTCGGCTTAAATCTGCAGCCTTACTGACCACTGAGATACCACAGCCCTTTTTAAATCTTTAAGCTAAGTGCAATTCTTATTTAAGTTTACTTAAAAAGCTAATGGAGTAACCTAAAGCCAAAATCTTATCAAAACTAGTTCTGACACAGTAAAATGACAAGAGAAAATTTAAATGCATATCTTCAGTTATCATTTTATTAATTTTTTCCAGTTACAGCTAAATGAGTTTACTTGCTTAGCCCTGTTGAGCTGTGATGGCTCTTCTAAAGTTTTCTTTGTTCAC
>JARVJO010000164.1:24953047-24967475 GCA_031762555.1 Cynodonichthys magdalenae | reverse complement strand
GTCGAGAACCACTTTAAAGAAATGAAATTCTGGGGATAACTCAGAAAATTGTAAATAAGTTGTTGAGCAAAACACCTCAAATCTTTAAAGCTACATGAATTTGCTTAAAGAGCATTTCAACCTGGAGAGACTCACACAAAGACAAAGCAGCAGTTAAAATGTTTAATGGCACTTGGACCCAGGCAGAAGATGTAGGTGCTGTGAATTGTGATGGTCCTTAATGAGCAGCTTAAGATGATAGTTACAGATGTGCCCCCCAGTGAAGTGAAGGACGTAGTAAGCTTGAAGGAGCTGGGAGAGCGAGGGTGGAGGAGGGGCGGAGGTGGGTTGTAGCTCGGCTGGTGAGCGGAAGAAGCCGTGGATGGAGGGCGTATAAGTGAGGACTTGCATGCTGATTGGTCGGGGACGAGGCGTGGATCGATGCTGGGGTGGCGGAGGTGCGTGACGATGAAGCAGGTGAGGCTGGGAGGAGTCTTCCAGATTGACTTTACGGCCAGGCTTCGTTTTATTATGCTGCGCTTATTTTTCAGTTCATTTGCCACATTGCAAATGTTTTGGAGCACAGTTATAGAGTAAATCTTGTAGGTTAAGTGGTCCAGCAGACTAGATTCCTAAAATCTCTATTTAATAACTTTCAGTGCTAAGAAGCAAAACATACTTCCTTTGAAAGAAAGCAGTTCCCTGCAGCTTTAAAAGAGTTCCAGTTTTCAACAACTAAACCTTCCAGCCCCCTTCATTAGTCCTGAAATAGAAAACGTACCTTGTTCTCCCCACAGCTGGTCCCATCCACAGCTCCATCCAGCTTTGAGTGGCAGGTTGTTCCCACGGTGCACCACAGAGTGCTGCAGACGTTCTGGTGAAAACACAGAGTGATTAATATTTCACTGCCAAAACATGATGTTTAATTAGTTTCTCTGAATACAATTGTGACTGGGTCATGAGTCACAAAACAGATCAACAGAGTCAAAACTAAGATATTTATTTACATGGAAAAAAGGGAAAATTGCAATATTAAATACGGGGAAAAGTTGTCACTTCTTTTGATTTATCAGAAGTTGTTTTATTTCTGCAAGTACAGACACAATTAGTTTCCAAGATGAAAGATTTTTTACATTACATTTGTACCGAATTATCAATTAGCATCTGTCAACCAGGTTTCTGAGTTTGGTGAGGCTTCTCTTAAATATACCTAAAGGTTATATTTATCCAAGCTTTTAGTATTTAAATACAAACTGTCTTGTTTACTTTGCACCCAGAACAGAACAAGTAAAAACAGCCCTGGAGATGATGTACCTGGGTCTATCTTTAGAAATCATCAATTAGTTGTCTAAATGAAAACACATCATAAACTATAAACTTTGAAAAATGAACTCTCCTGTGGAGAATTAGATAAAAAGATGTTTAACACTTATTGTGCGTGCTACAAGTCAATTAGCTTTGCTCAGATGGTAAAAATAAAGTGTGACCTGCTGCAGTGAAATTAAAAACAACATAGTTTACACATTTGGCTTTTTCCAAAGTCAAGGGGTTAGAGAAAAACATGTGAAGGATGTACAGCAAAACATTGAGGATTAAATATTGTTTGGAAAACTACACTTCAGAGAGTTTAGGAATGGTTTTAAATTGTGTGATATAATGTTTAAAGCTAAATACTGAGTTACAAAAGTAAAGTTTATTCAACTTGCAGGACTCTGAAGATGCCTGAAGTAAATTTCTAATTTCTCAAAGAACTGGTAATCACAGAGATAGGTAACCACACGAGGAACTAACAGGAGGAAACCCTGGTAATGAACACAGCCAGAGGAGGAACAGAGACAGACTAAAATCTAGAGGAACTAATTAGGGAAATCAGAGAGGAGAGGGAGCAGGGGCCGGTTGCACAAATACAGAAATTTATACATCCAGGATACCGGCTGTAAGTCATGCTTGAACAAGCGTTGAACTTGTAAACAACTGTAATCAACTGAACAAACATCAAGACACGCTTAAACAGGGCAGCTCATGCAAGCCTAGGAAGAAAACAGGTTTACGGTTTGGCTGTTAGACCCACTTGGATCACAGATTTACTGATCAAATGTGTGCAGCATGATGCATAAGTCTCACCTCCTCCAAGCGCTGCAATGGTTATTAATGGATCATATGAAGGGTTGAGATTCATAATCACTAAAAGGTGAAACACTGCTGCTGTCATTAGGCTGAGAGAGATGGTGTCAACTTATAGCAGACTTATTGAATGCTTAAATGATTTCAAAAGCATAAACTTGTGCCACTGAATCTGTTTACAAGTAATCTCAGAATTAACAGCAGTACACTTTGCCTTTAAAATTAAATAAACCACAGTTATTCATTGCACTAATTTCATTTATTTTGAACATTGGCAATTATTACCAATTCTTAACATCTGCAGACAGACAATCACTGCGAATCAGAGTGGCGAGGGAATCACCTGTGCCAAGTGGAGCGGAACCAGGGGGGTGTGTGTGTGGTGGTGGTGGGTGTTCTGCAGCAAAGTCTAGTGGGGGTGAGGGGGGTGTCTGAGATGTAAAATCATTTTGAAGTTGACTTATTTTTATATGGATAATCCACATAACTTTTTTTTATTCTGAGATATTTTAAAGCAAATTAAAAACACAGTAGCAGATGTGTACATAAGAACATTGAATAACTGTATGAAACACACTGATTTCTGAACAGAGTGCTGCTCAGAAACAATGTTCACATCAAACACGTTTTGAGCATCTAAAACTCCTCAAGTTGGACGCGCTAAGTTCAGACCAGAACGAGACAAGACGCGGGTCTGAAGACAGTTTTATGGGGGAAGCATCTTGCTTTTTTTCCGGTCCGTCTTTAATGGCGGATGAAATAAAGATGGAAAGAAAATGGCTTTTGTTGCGAGCTTAGTTAACACCACAGTTAGTTTAACGAGCCGCTGACTTGCATCTGTGCTGATATCTCCAGCCAGAACAGCAACTACAGACGGTCAATTTCAGCTAAAGAGCTCCTGTCTGTCTGTTTCAGGTTAGTGGGCAACATTCAAGAAACCGTGATGTGGAAAAATGAGTCTCTCTGATTGGTTGATGCGGCGCGTCGAGCAACAAAAGTTCCGATTTATGAACTCGAGCGTCGGCTTTTTCATTTGCTGCCAATCCTAACTTACAATTGATCCAAAATAAAATCATTGAAAGAATTCATATCACTCAGAGTAAAATGTTTTAAATGGAATTGACTGACACAAACATCTGCTCACAATGCACACTGGGCAGCACTGATGATTATTTAAATATTAAATATTTAAACTCAATATATCACTACAAAAAGGATAACTGCTCAACAACACAACAGTAAATCAGTCTTTACTGATTTCTGAAATACATTTTCTCAAATATCTCAATCTCATTTATGATCAAACAATAAACTGATAAAAATAAATCCACATTATTTATTTCCTTTTTTTGACTTTTATTTTTTATTTTTTTTGTGTTTTGTATCTCAAATTATATATTTTTTATTAATATTATTTATTGAACTTTTTGGATTTTATGTGTTCTTATATATAAAGTTTTTATCTCTATTTATTTACATATTGTCCCCATCATCCAGCTGATCTTTCTCTCATTAATGTTTTAATTTACCTAATTTAGTGTATAGTTTATGCTTGCAAATTACTAGTCATCTTCAAACTACTCATAGTTCTAAAACCAGTGACATTTTGTTCTGTGTTGGTGTTTAGTTTTAGTTTTGTTCAGAACTGTTGCACAATTATTTTTAATGTTTATCTTCATTGTGCTGTAAATTTTAAACATACAAACAAACATACAAACAAACTAACAAACAAATGTTTGCTAGTTGCTGAAAACAGAATAAAACTGTTTTATCAGCTCATATTTTAAATTGTTTAAAATTTAAAACTAAAGATGTTAGAGGAAGCCATCATTGTGTTGCAGTTTGTTTTACAATGTTTTTTGTGTTTTTTTTTACATAGAACTTTAAAATACTGAAGTATTTCTTATTTGCCTTTAAAAGAATTACATTATTTAAGAGATTGAGTGTGTTTTATTTTTGGAGCCAAGTTCTAGTTTATCTGTGTAATGGTGCTTTAAATGCGTCAGCAACTTTTTTTTTGAGACACAAATGTGTGTCTGGTCTCAGTTAACACGTCTGTTGTCCTGACTCCTTGTCTTGTGTATGATTTATTTTTTTATCACAACAATAAACCACAACAGACTTGGATGATTTGGAGACAGCTCCCAGAGAGGTGAGGATTATTATGATTTGCACCAAATAATAAAAACTACAACTCAGGAAAAAAAGCCTCCACCTTAAAGAAGTCAAACTATAGAAATTATCTGTCAAAAAATATGTTCCCAGACTTTATGACAAACAGTTCATGTAATTCCTGCACAGTAATACTGTAGCTTCATGCTATGGATGATCCCCATTCTGTGAGATTAACTTCCAGAGAAAGTTCTAATGAGTTTATGATTCATAAAGGACTCTGGGTTCACGTCAGTCCACAGCTGAAGTCATTACAGATGCAGGATGGCAACAAATCCAAAGCTTCTGGCTGTTTTTAAATCCATGGAGACTTACAAACTCTTTTAGATCTTCTTGTCAGATGGTCAGAGAGTCCCATCAATTACACCTTTTAGAAAATGTAGAGGGGGGTTTAAAAATGTACCCTCAATGACCTGAAGTCATGATCAAAAAAACGGGAAAAAAAGCTGGGGTTTGAACTTTTAATCATAGTTAATACTTGTGGCTGACAGATTAACACATAATCTGTCAGCAACTGAAAACAACACAGAGAATCTGTCTGCCACAACCTGACTTTCTCAGATTTAAGGTTCTTCCCAACCAACCAACTTGTGTGTGTTGGTTCTGCTCCTCAGGCTCCGAGCTAACATTTTTTCTTTTCTCTTTTCCAATAGGAACATGTCTGACTTAAAGGAATCGAAGGGCCAGAGATTAAAGTGAAAGATGAGGTTCTGTCCTCATCTAACATTAATCTCTCAAGTGTACGTGATCAGAATGGCCTCGCTCCAGATCAGTGGTGTGACCAGACTCTGCTATAATGTTCAAGGCTGCTTCATGGATAGCTGGTCGAGGAAATATTCTGACAGACATTTATGGTTGGTGACACTTTCAGGATTTTTATTTCTGTTTGTTTACCCCAAAAATGACAAGTTTGGAACTTTGTTATTGTGCTTGGAAGAGTTGCTTGTGATGTCATGTGTCCACTAATGTTGAAAAAAGCAACATCTTTTGGGCTATTTTATTTCTGGATTTAGCTTTTTCTTTTTACTTGGTATTTTATATTTTTGTTCACTTGAGCTAGATGGAGCAGTTACTATGTTAATGACAGGGGCGGAGCTAAAGTTCTTGCAAGGAGGTGGCCAAGGTGGTATTTAGGGGGCACATATAGATAACGAAAATTACCCTGGATTTGAAAATTCAGGATGTATTGAGCTGAAATTTTGTGTGATAGTAGTGATAAAAAAAACATGCTCAATACTAGTCACAATTTTAAGTTAATTGTTAATGCTAATTTTACAAGGAGCAATAATTTAGCCTTTTCTTATTAAACAAAACAGAAAATTTGTGTAGTACTATGCAAAAACAACCTTTACCAAATTCTAAATGCTAATCAAAAATCCAAGCTGGCCATCACAGCAAATTTCAAACGGCCATAACTAAGACATTTTCACTACTATGGAGCTGAAATTGTGTATTGGTTGCTGAGAGCAATCCCTAATAGACTATGATTGTACATCAAAAAAATAAAAACACTTTAAATCAGAAATTCTTAGAGAAATTAACATGAAATTAGTGTGGTGGAAGCTGAGAGCAAATAGATTCTGAATTCCAATTTTTTACACAATTCAAGATTGTCACCACATCTAAATTCTGCTATTTTTAGACATATTGGGCCTCATACAAGAACCGTTCATACAAACAGATTTGTTTTTAAATTGTGTATATGTGTGATTTAGGAGAACTTGTTGCGTTCATCATTTTTCTTGTAAATTACATTTTTTTCAAATACGAACAAAATTCACGTGTGGTCCAGACCTGTCATATATTTTATGTGTGGTCAGTCTGCTGTTATCCAGAGGGACTTTCTCCACTAATACCATTAGTTTGAATATATTTTGAGTTGAAAATAAATCACACTCCATAATTATGTTGACAATAGGCTGTTCTATTTGAAATGGAATTATAATTTTAAATGTATTAAAGTACCCTAACGATATAATTTAAATTGGTTATTATTGCTATTTACACTACAATATTAGTATGAAGATCTCAAACTACAAACCAACTTAAATTATGCATTTTGAAGTTAAATTTGTCTCAGCATATAATGAGGTCAGTGGGAAGTAAACATAATCAACACCTTTATTCAGACATAGATTAGGTTATTTTTTTTAATAAAATTGTATTTTGTTTAGATTTATTCAGCACATCAGCTATGCATGCCAGACTGTCTGCTATTTTCTCCAAAGGGCCAGACATATTTTGGAGACATTTTACAATGCTTTCTTGACTCTTCGGAACAGCTTCTGACACCACTTGCATGTATAGGAAACGGCGGGGTACTGGCATATCAAATGGTCTGGGCTGTGGTGCTGTGTCCAATTGCTCTTTTTTTGAATAAATAAAAATTATTTAACACAGTTGTTTACCCATTTCTTCCACATAACATAAAATCAAATATTTGACCAAAGGAAAACAAGAGATGTGCGTCCCCCTTCCCACAAGTTCACCACCTGTGGGAGGGGCTGTAGGGGTTGGGTGCAATGTGTGATGGGCAGTGGTCGAAGGCGAGGACCCTGGTGGTCCAATCCTCAGCTACAGAAGCTGGCTCTAGGGCCGTGGAATGTCACCTCTCTAGTGGGAAAGGAGCCTGAGCTGGTGTGTGAGGTTGAGACGTTCTGACTAGATATAGTTGGACTCACTTCAACGCACCACTCTGGCTCTGAAATCAGTCACCTTGAGAGGTGTTGGACACTCTGGAGTTGCCCATGCTGAGAGGCGCCGAGCTCGATTGGGCATACTTATTGCCCCCCATCTTGGTGCCTGTATGTTGAGGTTCACCCCGGTGAACGAGAGGGTAGCCTCCCTCTGCCTACATGTGGGGGACGGGTCCTAACTGTTGTTTGTGCCTATGCGCCCAAGAGCAGTTCAGAGTACCCACCCTTTTTGAAGTCCTTGGAGAAGGTGCTGGAGAGCGCTCCTGATGCAGACTTCACACCTCTGGGAGAACGTTGAACATATTCTGGGAGAGGTGGGGGACATTGAGTCAGAATGAGCCATGTTCCATGCCTCCATTGTGGAGGCGGCTTACCTGAGCTGTGGCCATAAGGTTGTCGGTGCCTGTAGTGGCAGCAACCCTTGAACCTGCTGGTGGACAATGGCAATGAGGGATGCTGTCTGGCTGAAGAAGGAGTCCTATCGGGTGTTTTTGGCCTGTTTGACTTCGGAAGCAGCTTAAAGGTATCAGCAGTCCAAGCGGATTGTGGCTTGGGTGGTCACTGAGGCAAAAACTCGGGCATGGGAGGAGTTCGAAAAGGCCATGGAAAAAGACTTCCGTATGGCTTTAAGGCGGTTCTGGTTCACCATCCAGCGGTTCGCCACCAACACTGTTTATGGTGGAGATGGTGGGCTGCTGACCTCAACTCGGGACGTTGTGGTTCAGTGGGCAAAATACTTTGAAGACCTCCTCAATCCCACCGAAATGTCGTCCAATGAGGAAGCAGAGCCTGGGAACCCTGGGTCTGACACTCAAATCTCTGGTGCTGAGGTTACTGAGGTGGTTAAAAAGTTCCGCGGTGGCAAGGCGCCAGGGGTGGATGAGATTCGCCCAGAGTTCTTTAAGGCTCTGGATGTTGCGAGGTTGCATGGGAGTTTGCCCAACCAGTCTACATGTGTTTGTGGACTTGGAAAAGGCATTCGACCATATCCCTTGGGGACTCCTGTGGGGGGTTCTCTGGGAGTATGGGGTGCCAAGCACTTTGATATGGGCTGTTAGGTCCCTGTTTGACTGGTGCAAGAGTTCGGTTTGCATTGACGGTAGTAAGTTGGACTCATTCTTAGTGAGAGTTGGACTATGCCAAGGTTGTCCTTTGTCACAGATTCTGTTCCTAACTTTTATGGACAGAATTTCTAGGTGCAGCCAAGGTGTTGAGGGGATCCGTTTTGGTGACCTTAGGGTCACATCTCTGCTTTTTGCAGATGATGTGGTCCTATTGGCTTCATCAGATGTGATCTCCAACTCTCACTGGAGCGGTTCGCATCCAAGTGTGAAGCAGCCAGGATGAGGATCAGTGCCTCCAAATCCGAGACCATGGTCTTGAGCCGGAAAAGGGTAGGTGGCCTTCTCCAGGATGGGGAGGGGGTCCTGCCTCAAGTGGAGGAGTTTAAGTATCTTGGGGTCTTGTTCATGAATGAGGGAAGAAAGGACCGTGAAATCAATAGGCAGATCGATGCAGCTTCTGCAGTGATGCGGGCACTGTACCGGTCTGTCGTGGTGAAGCGAGAGCTGAGCCAGAAGGCAAAGCTCTTGATTTACCAGTCGGTCTACATTCCAACTCTCGTCTTTGGTCACGAGCTTTGCAGATACAAATGGCCGAAATAAGCTCCTACGCAGGGTGTCTGGGCTCTCCCTTAGAGATAGGGTGAGAAACTCGGTCATCCGGGAGGGACTCAGAGTAGAGTCAATGCTCCTCCACGTTGAGTGGAGCCAGTTGAGGTGGCTCGGACATCTGGTTAGGATGCCTCCTGGGCGCCTCCCTGATGAGGTGTTCCGAGCATGTTCCATTGGGAGGAGGCCCAGAGAAAGACCCAAGACATGCTCCATTTTTGCCATGAGGTCATGTTTTATCTGAGCACACGGATTGTTAAAGTAAAATCTGGCCCTTCAAGTTGAACTTTGCTCATAGTGTCCTTATATTAAGCCCTGAAATATTAATAAGTTCATGCTTCTTGTGTTACATTGTTGTACTCAAGCCTAAAACAAAAACACTAATATGTTTGAATATAAAACAATAATGTCTCCACAGGAAGCCGTATTGGGCCAATATAAAATCTGCTGGTCTCATTATGAACATGCCTGCTTTGATCTCAATAGTTTCGATGTAGAAACTAGAAGTGTGTAGAAGTGTTTAATTCATAATGTCACATATAAGACAATGTGAATAAAAAATAAAGGAACTTTTCAATATTTCACAAAGCCAAGTTTGTCATTGATAAAGTCACATTGATGGAGGCTGTGTTCTGCTTTGACTCAGGCTGTTTTACATATGAGGAGGACGTTTTGCACGGAAGTTCATTAGTTGTTATAATAGTTCATTTGTTTGTCTTAATCCTGCAATCCGGCATGCAGCTGTGGGGGTGGTGTTACTGTAAAATCTAACTTACACACAAAAGTTATGACATAAAAAAGAGGAATGAAAGGACACAATCGATGAAGGTTCATTTTCTTTGGAAAATGTTGTCAATGAGACACCACATCCAACCAGACAATAAAGGCAGCAGAAGCACTGTTCACAGCGGGACAGAGTGTTCCTCCGAATAATTCAGTCTGCCACCGATGGATGTGACAAAGAACAGACTAATGTCCGTGTAACAGCGTGATTTCACATCTCCTCTCTCTCTCACTTTAAGACAAAACACGTGCCCTTTTAATAGACAGAACAATTATGTACTTATAATCAACACACATTGTGTTCAGAGATTAGAAGGTGGCAACAAAAAGGACAATCAGAGTTAATTGTGATTTTTTAAGTTAGTATTTTATACATCCTGTTCTAGAGAAATATTCTCAGGAAGAATGTTCTGACACCAGCTGTTAAGTGGTGTGGGAGAAAAACGCTTGTGTGGGGATTTTGCTGTAGCTCAATTATTCCAAGAGCATATTGAAAAGACTTTGGTTTAAAAAGATCTGAAACAGACTTTATGTTATGTATTTATGTACAAATATGTTGTACTGTATTTGCTGGAAAGCTTTGATATCATGCAAAAACTATGATTCTTGTTTAATTTATTGTATAATTTAGTTCTCATCATTACTGTGGCTAAAGTCAGTAAATTTGAAGTCCAGGAATTGCTTTAAACCTTTGAAATGCTAATTTCTTTACTGGTACCTACACTTATTGGAGCTCCCGAAATCTTTCAAAGAACTCTAAATCATGGCCTCTTTGCCAGGGTCAGTAAAAAAATAAAAATACTATACTGCAGATATTGGAACTCAGATCATAGCTGATAGATTTGTCCTCAAACATTTAATAATTGAAAAGTGACGCAAAGTCACCTAAATGAGAAATATGATTATTTACTGGATCTGTAGGTCGCACATTGAATTTGCCATAAGCAAATCTAAAAACCTTGAATTGTTTGCATAGTAAAACCAAACAAACATGAATCGGAGGATTGGTGATTTTGACAAATACAGTACATACTGAGGTGCCAAACTTTGTGGAACCTGAACAAACATTACCTCAGACCCTGAAGGAAATAAGCTCCATTTTTATTTGTCCAGAATAGGAAATATACCCTTAGTCCCAGATCATATTAAATGTTCTGTTACATAAACACAAGAGAAGACATCATGCACGAAGCATTCTAGCTCAATGAAGCTGTGAACTAACCTTCTATAAAAGGACGAAACCTTCTATAAACTAAAGTTTGGAGTGAAGTTTGGGCTGAAACTCAAAGATTCCTTGAGGATATTAAAAACTGCTGCAAACTCATTACCTTCAGTAACTCACTAGATTACTTGGATCATTCTTTCAGATTGTGTTTTGGATGATTAAAATTGTGTGATAGTACTTTTTTTCCCTCAAGAGCAGCAAGCTTAAATTACAACCACGATTTTGCTATTGAAACAATTGCAATGTTATGATTATCCACTCACAATGAGAACAATCCCCTGCCACATGTAGAAGAAAGAATGAATCATTAGAACTACATTCATTCACAGTTCATTTGGTTTTGAAAAGGGATACAAAATAATAAAACCCATGACAGCAAAGCAAAGACAAGGCAAAACCTAAAGCAGTTTCTGTATAATAAAATACAAATGAAACAATGCTTAAAAGCATACCATTCTTTGAAGAAATTATATTGACTTGTTTTGTGACACTTCAGAGAAAAACATAATTAAAAAAGTTCACATTATTACAAGTTTTCAAAGGTGAACAAAGTCTCATCTTATTCCTTACATACGTCAATCATTTTGGTGTTAACCATCTTTAATTTAATAGAGACCAAAACTTGATTAGACGTAGGCCTTTTCCATTCTTCTACCCATTATCACTCGTGCCCATCTCCAGAAGTCACTGTGTGAGGGGCAGGATACACTATGGACAGGTCGCAAGTCCATCACAGTAGACCTTTTTCACTAACTTTTATTTAAGACCCTGTCACACTAGACATTTTAATAACATCTATTTTGAAGATGGAATTGAAAAAATAAACAGGAAGCTTCTTTTCAGCGTGTACATAATGTAATTCAAACAAATTGATCAAATATATAACTTTTATTAGCACATAGAATAAAAATGCGATGTTCAAAATGGTATGTCTGAATAAATGCAGGAATCCACTGGATTTCTTTCAGTGCTGTGAATCTGTTTTGCAGAAAGACTGCTCCGTCTTCATTTCTCTGGCTGTTATCAGTTGTTTTGATTCCAGCCTGTCGCTGCATTCTTCTCTTTGCTGGTGGAGAAAAATCTTTTCTCTGTAACTATGGCCATTCAGTGTCATCTAAGAGCTGACTCCTTCCTGAAAGATTTTTTGGTCTGGTACCAACAAAGTTCCATACAATTTGACTCTCAGCTTCCATCTCTTCTCCATGTTGATCTCTCCTTTCAGCTTCTCACCCATTTGAACGCATGTTGAGTCCTTCACAGCATTCATCTCCAGACGATGAATCTTGAGCTCCAACACTGTCACCTTTTGGAGAAGCTGGCAGAAATCCTCTTTGTAAAAGAAAGGAGGCATCTTGAAGCTTTTCTGTACTCACTCTCAGCAGTTTCATTTTTTTCAAAAATCTCTTCAAGTTCTTCAACAGCCAAAAATGAAATCCAATGTTCTCTGCTTATTCAAGATCATCCATCACGATCGGGGTCAACAAATTGTAGAATAAAAAATGCAATGTTCAAAATTATCCGATTAAATGCAGGAATCCTCTGGATTTCTCTCAAAAACTTTATTCTTGTCTCTGACTCCAATCAGTTTCAGCAGTGCACAGCACAGGCCTGAGTCACCTTGGGAGAAAACCCAAACAAACATCCCAGTCTGTCCAGACTGGATCTGAACAGGGACTCTGCAAAACCCCCACAACTTCTAAGAACTTCAACATTATAACCTCTTTAGTCACTTCCTGGTTACAACCCCTGAAGGTGGTAACTTTTAAGTCAGACGTAGAACCTCTTTTTTGTTTATACAGACAGAAAGAATACATTGATAACACAGACACCAACTCTGTCTGTTTTAAACTTACTGCTGCAATGAACAGAAAGTGTGAAATACAAAACTGCATCAAACATTCAGTTAACCAATTACAAAATTTCCTTTAAGCAATTTAGACATAAAAAATGTTTCATAAGTTGGCATTAGTTGTCTAGTGTGACAGGGCCTTTAGAAAGGTAATCTCATTGAAACAAGAGATGCATGTAAATAAATCCAGCATTTAGTTTCTAGGGCTTTGTTAAAGTCTGTCTTGTAGTTTTTAACATATTTTTTACAGACAGGATTGTAAATGCCAAAGACAGTTTAGTGTTCAGAGTAGTAGATAGTTTAATTTTAAAGTAACAGAAGTATAATCGCTTTTGTGTTTGTTAAAGCTGATGAGCTGTGACAACCTTAATACACATGCACCAACAAACACCCTCCAACCACCACCCCAAATAATAAAAAACTACTTGGGTTGGGAAAGTGAGGAGCAATAATGTATAAGAAACTGAAAGAGAATGCAAGATGCAAAAACAATTTGAAAAAGTTTTTTGCTAACTGGTGGGGATGGTTTTTGACCATTTTCTTGGTATACAGTGTCTGGTGAGGACCCACTGTCCCTAAACGGGGACACAAGCCTGGTCCCGATTGGGGGAAATGCCCTTGGTGGATCAGGGGTTTGGTTCAGGACTACAGTGTGATTTGAATTTAGGTCAGGTTTTGGGTCAGGTATGTTCTGCTGGGGTTGGGGTTAGGGTAAGCGGTCATGGTTAGACTGTAGAAATGACCAGTAATGAATGTAAGTCAATGCAAAGTCCCCAAGAGGATACACGGACAAACATGTGTGTGTGTGGTCTTACATCCATGTCATTGCAAAGACGGGACCAGGATCCATACTGCAGACGACACTGATGCACAGCACTGTACAGAACTCCAGGAAGCACCGACGTCAAAGACAACTTGTCCTTCACTGGAGAATCATCAAGGCACCAGCCCAAGCCTTGACTGCAGGGGAAAAAGGAAAATGGTACATTTTATAACCAGTTTATACAGGTCTCTTGTTCTACTCCACTAAACTTGCCTAAATTTGATTATCCTCACCTGAATTTGTTTGCATACATTAGATTGAAACATAATTACACTGATTTAAACTGCAATGAAATGGAATGGATCAGAGGTTATACACTGTATATATTTGCATTTAAATTGAACTTGTTCGCCTTCTTTGTAAAGTGTCCCAAAATGACTTTTGTTGCCTGTCTGTGCAGCATAAAGAAATAGAATTTAAGAAAGTTTTACTTAAACAACCTTCACATATGAAAATGTTGTTTTCATAAGTATATCTACATTTGGATTCAATGATGATGCATTCAAAAGACCAGTATGGTGCGAGTTCCTGCTGGTTTTATATTTTTCCAGTTATCAAAGTAAAGGAGCATGAAACACAACAACGTGCTTTAAACAGCAGGAATAAAAGTCATGATAACTGCACATAATGTGTAAAAGATGCAGATTAAACTTTTAACATCAATTTGTTTTAACAAGGAAGACAATACCACTGGTATTACTGGTAGAAAAAAAAGATCATTCATTACATCCTTGGTAAGGATCATTTAATGTATACAAAAACTCAAAGGTACTTGCAGGACAAATGTAAAGAAAGATACAACACTTTACATGAAATAAAAGAGACCATGTCAAAATAACTGCAAGCCAAGCCATCAAAAATAATGAGGATATCAAGTCTCCATAGTTGAATAAATCACAGATATAAAATGAGGCTTGAAATTTCTAACATATATATGACTAGGGCTGGGTATTGTTAATAACTTCACAATTCAATTCAATTACAATTCTTTGGGTCACAATTCGATTCAATTTTGATTCAATTACGATTCGATTCGATTCAATTCAATGCTTTAATATCAATTTCATAATGACAAAAAGCACATGAATAATAAAAGGTGCAGAGTGA
>JARVJO010000164.1:24906790-24937315 GCA_031762555.1 Cynodonichthys magdalenae | reverse complement strand
GGTGTTTACATGACGCATTTTTATTCCGAATGGCCGTTTAATCCGATTACTTATGTCCATGTAAACGTAGCTAGTGAACTACACGGGGGGACCTTGTTAATAATCTCAAGGCAGCTGGGACCACAGTCACCAAGAAAACCATTGGTAACAGATTATGCCGTCATGGATTAAAACCCTGCAGTGCCCACAAGCTCCCCCTGCTCCAGAAGGCACATGTTCAGGCCTGTCTGAAGTTTGCCAATGAACACCTGGATGATTTTGAGAGGGATTGGGAGAAGAGTCTGTGGTCAGATGAGACAAAAACTGATCTTTTTAGCATTAACTCAACTCGCCATGCTTTGAGGAAGAGAAATGCTGACTATGACCTAAAGAACACCATCCCCACTGTCAAGCATGGAGGTGGAAACATGTTTTTGTGTGTTTCTCTGCTAAGGGCACAGGACTACTTCACCACATAAATGGGAGAATGGATGGAACCATGTACTGTAAAATCCTGAGTAACAACCTCCTTCCCTCTGCAAGGATGGGTCGTGGCTGGGTATTCCAGCACAGAAGTGCTGTGCTATTCAACTGGTGGCCCACGGGCTCCATCCAGCCCGCGAGTGACAAAAGTCCGGCCCGCCAATTGGTTCATTCATCTTTTTAAGTCCAAACCCCCAGTTTTCTACTTTAATTACTATAAGTTCCTTTAGTTAGACATAAACATGTGTGGTATCTACAGAAATGTCATGTTAGAAGCTGGTAAAAAACATTTCTATGAACATCAAAGACCGTTAAAACTACAAGCAGTTGAAGATGAAACTATAAAAAGTGAAAACAAAATTGGTTTAAAAATTTGGCAAGTCAGAGATGTCAAAAAATTATTTGTGTTAAATAGGAGGCATGATGTGTTTTTTTATATTGTTTATAGTCACTACTTTTATTAATATAAATAAACAATTTCAAAGGTAACAGATCTTTGTAAAACTTGGTTTATTTACATAATGACTTTAATTGATGGATGTTCGGCCCTTGTGCTGTTGGTCTGCCTTAACTGTGGCCCCCAGAGCAATTTAGTTAAATAGCCCTGCCCTACTGTAAAAAAAACTTAAAGTGAAAAAAGTATTTACTGTAAGCAAAACAAACAAGTTTGAATGTTAAAGGAGATACTGTACTTTTGCAGGTTTATTTGAATCTTTCTGCCTTTCACAGAATGATGATATTTACAAAAATAAAATGTGTAATGTTTTTATTAATGTTATTTCTAGACATTTTATTTCTCTAGACCTAAATGCACTCCAAAGATTAATTTATTGCCCACACATAGTTTTATGAATATAGGTGCATATCCTGCATCTTGGCTTGTAAGTGTTTCCATCTTGGTTGTCAGAAATTTCAGCTTTTTATATCATATTCCTTCATATATTACAAGCTAATATAAAAAGACAGATTCATGGTGGTCAATGAAGAAGAAACAAGATATAAATCTTTTTAAAAACTCAATAATAAAAGGCAAACAGCCTCTGAAAAATATTACTTGTGAGGAGCTTTTCAGCTTTTAAAAACAGCTAAACTAGGATCATCGTGTTTGATGAGAAGATAATAAGGATGGTGACAGTTTGATCACTCTGATGATTAGAAGCAGACATCACCAGTACAGGTGAGTGGATTTCAATAACAACTTGGTACAAAAAGACAGATGACGTGATGTGAATAATGATATCTTGTTTTCATTTGTCCTTAAATGGATTAAAATTGATTTGTTTAGTTTATTAAAAATAGATCCCCATTAGTCTCCACATAAGTGAGGACTATTCTTCCTGGGATCCACAAACAAAAGACACATTAGGACAAATCAGCCAAACAAAGAAAATCAAAACAATTTAAAACACCATAAAACAAACATAAAACAGCCAGCGCAAACACTACCAAACAGAAACATCCAACTTTAACACTCCCAAACAAAAGCTACCAGCGTAAATATTCCAAAAACATCACAAAACAAGAAAAAAAAAATCATAGAAGCAGAAAAACACTTGTTTTCACTTAATATTAATTTATTTAATTCAATTGCGCTCCATAAGTTATATTTAAATTTAACAATACTGTGTATGCTTGATATTTTATATTCCAATGTCTGACGGCTCTATACAAAACTGAACCCGTTCTAGGTAGAGGCAGTACAAAAACACCTGCAGAGGGTTGTCTGGTACCAAACCTGTGTCTATCTGAAGTGGACAGGAGTTGAGAAAAAATACTAAGAGGAGAGATTTGTGAGAGATTTATATCTTGTGCAAATATAAAAGCAGACTGCAAATGTGTCCGTCTTTCATTGTCAACCATGATAAACTCTGATGCATAAAGTCTACATGGGTTCTAAAATTACACCCCAGTGCTAGCCTTGCTGCTTTATTATGAATAATTTGTAGTTTATTCAGATATTTTCCTAAATCACCAGAACAAACAACTGAGCAGTAATCCAGATGACATAAGATCAAAGACTATAACACCAATTTCTTCACTTCAAGACATAAAATAGACATTTCTTCTAATCATTGCAATACTTCTACTTATACTCCCAATCACATGTATATGTGAGGACCATGATAATGTTTGATCAATAACTACTCCCAACAATTTAACTCCCCTCACTTGTTCTATTTGTTGTTTATTCAAATAAATGTTCATTATTTGAGCTTGTTTAATAGCATATTTTGAACCCAATATGATGCACTTTGTTTTAGACATTTTAGATATTTGTGCTTCAAAACTGTCACTTCTGTACTGATTTTCTACATGCAGGTTTGAGATAAACATAATGTATGTTTATGATCACTCTAAAAAGGAAATGCTTTTTTAAACAAAGAAATAATTCACTCCCTAGTAGCTGAGTCTATCAGATGAGTTCAACAGATCTGGAAAAAAGCCCAACAAACAACTAAATGAAACTGTAGCAAAAACCTATAAAAGCATGACAAAAGAACTTGTTTTCACTGACAATGGGTTCAGAAAAATACAGAATAGTATGAAGTCTGTTTACTTTAGTTCTGATTGTACAGAAAATAAGATCTTTTGAAGAAAGAGTTGAAAGAACGCGGGTAACATTTCTTCCCAAAATGTGTTGGTTTATTAAAAATGTTGATAAGTCAGGCACAAAAACCTTTCTCAAAACTTTTCAGAAAGCAAAATTACTCATCAATGGACACTGCTACCCAAAATGTTAGCTTCACTAACCTCTAAACCACTCTGCTACCACTAAGACACTACACATATAAAATAAATAAATAAATAAATAAATAAATAAATAAATAAATCGGAAGAAGCTAATACTAAATCACTAATATTTAACATAATAATTTGCAGTCCACCATCTGTCACAAAGAACAATATACTGCACCAGCGATTAGTAACGTACGGCGAGGTTCATGGATGGTGAGGCACTCAGTTCATCAGAATCAGATTTACAGACATGTGAACCCTACAGAACAACTTATTCACCATACCTGCTGCTTCCATTGAAAGTCCAGTGTAGAAAATTGGTTGAACTTTAAAATATAAAATCATGCATTCTAAAAGTCAGGTTTGGCAAGAGGGAAAACAAATAAGGGATCTCTGCTGCACTCTTTTATTTATTTTTTTTTTACTTTTATTAAACTGAAAGTTTACAAAGCAGGTACCAAAAACGCTGCATTTGGCTAACTGTAATTTTGTTACTTCTTCGATTTTGAATAAGAAAAATATAAAAAATTGTTTAAGTTAAATTGAAAATGTGTCTATAGTACAAATTATTGTTTAAATATGACAATTTAATGTGTTTAATATTGTTTTTTTGTTTTTTTTACTTTCCATTAATTCCTCTAGTGATTGCACGTCACAGCCAGCAATTTGGTTTGTACCAATTTTCCTCACTGATTTCCCCTCTATTCATCCTGACTCATGGTGTCAGAAGATGAGAGAAAGAGTCCCATATTAGGATACTTCCATTTGGCTGAAAATACAGGACATCCCTGCTAATATGAGACAGGTGTGAAGTCTGTTAATCATTTATACAATTAATGTAAGCTAAACTAGTTGAATAAAAGTTAGTTCCACTATGAACGAATGAATGAATGAATGACCAGATTAATAAATTAGTGGAACTGTGCCCACCACTGCTAAGGTTTGTAAAATATCCCATGAATTAAAGGATGGATTTAAATCGGACTTTCAGAACTTAATTAGTGAATATAAGGTCAACACGTACAATTCATTCAGTTTTGATTTTAACCTGATTCAAGATGGTCACCACTAGAGTTGGGCAGTACTGGACCTTTTCATATGAGTAATGGTGCGTTCACACCAAACGCATTTTGAGCGTCAAGAGCATCGAGTTTACATGCAAAGTCTATGTGGATGCGCCTCAAGCAACGTCGGGAAATGCTGCGGCGCGTCTAGAGCGTTTTGAGCGGCGCGTTTGAGCGTTCGATGCTCTTGAAGCGCGTCGAACGCTGGAGTTGGAAAATCTGAACTTTTGCAGCTCGACGCTGAGCGTCAACCTTTCAGAATCGCTGTGTGAAGTAGTTACAGATTTTCCGAAGGGACAGTTTTTTGAATGAACTCACCTGAGACAGACGGGCAGGAGCTCTTTAGCTGAAGTGGAGTTCCTGTAGTCGGTGTCCTGGCAGGAGGTATCGGCAACGGTGCGGGTCAGCGGCTCATCAAACCGAGCTCGGAACATAAATAGTTGCAGCATGCTAGCTGACGAGTCGTCAGCTAGCGGCTCCTGGGTGGTGAAACTCGCCAAACTCAGAACGTTTTGGAATTATCTGGTGAATTAATTATAAATTAATAATCTGGGAGGCGCTACGTTCTCTTGACCTCAGTAAATAAAGTAAAGCCACCTTCTTTATTTCATCCGACATTAAACAGACACCGACAGAGGAGGGGGAGAAAAGGCGCGTCAAGTGTTAAAAGTGCTTAAAAAGACCAGCATCGAGCACAAGCGTCCAGCGTTTTGAGTGTTTTTGATGCTGAAAACGCGTTTGGTGTGAACGCACCATAAGGAAACGGCTGCTTGTGAGCCCCATGAATATAGCTCGACATTCAAAAGAGAGCGACTCGAATGTTCATGTTCCGGTTTTCATAGCAGCCCTCTGGAAATTTGGATCATCCCCTCACTTAGCTAATATACAAAAATTAAAAAATATTTAATACCATAATTGGATTTTAAAACAATTCACTAAAACATTTTCATATCACCTAAACCTACAATTTGGAGTGGTAGTAAAAGGGTTTGACCATAACAGTTCAACTCAAGATGACTTTAGTTGAAAACTCATGCAAGAAAGCCAGTGTATGCACACCTTTAAGGACTGTTGGTTTACTTTAGTTTTAATAAACTGGCCAACCTGACTTGTATTTAATGGGTTTAAAAATGTAGTATCTATTGCTTTTTTAAATACTCTCTAAAAATGTTTTAAATATCTGCATCCTTTGTTCATACTGAAATATTTGTGTTTAAAGTGAAGTAGAAAAAAATGTTACAACTTAAATCTTTCATGCCGTTTTGCCTTTTTACAGTACACATCAGCCTTCACGTGTCCGTCTTCCAATAGATTTTATACTTTAAAATAACTTTAAAACAAACCATCACTCACCAGTCCATCACATGCACTTATGGCTGCGCTCCCTTGAACAGTGGCATCGTCCCATACCTCACCCAGAAAGTGGCACTGGGAGCTACCAGGATGATGGATCTTTGCCCCATCCAGGCCACCGTACCTCCTCTCAGTCACGAAGCCTGGAGCCAGCAGGTTTGGATTCAGGGTGAGGTTAAAGTGCAAACGGTGACTGTCGTGCAGAAACTGATAGAAGACTCTGTCTGTGTCTACGGTTCTCTCTGGGGCTTCCCGACGCCGTACACGACGAGCACGGTGAGACAGGAAGTTGGACAGGAAGTGACCTCCGGCATCAACACTGACTGGGTGAACCACTTCATACGGAGGGAGGTCCCGCAGAAATGTCTCTGCAAATGCCATGGTGAAAAAAAAAAAAAGGAGAGTAGATAAACAATTAGGTGGTTGTAGGGCTGTAAACAAGACACTGAAACTCTAAACTAAACCACATGGAGGCAGATCGTGACATTTTAAAACAGCTACACTTGCTCTTCTGACCTTATTTACTTCTTTACCATTTACATTTTACTTTTATGTGCTCCAGATTTGACATGGCTTTTATAATCTATTCTTCAAATTGATAATGTCCACAAGTTTCCTCTGACGTGGTGTGGCAGATATTTGTGGGGCAAAACATGTTTGTTTTAAAATGGTAAAGAAAATCACAAACAGGTAAAGTGGGACAGCTGGAGTCATTCTGTAACTGATGAGTTGTCAGTTTGATCCCACTCCATCCGTCTCAGTTGTCATGTCTTTGAGCAAGACATTTCACCCACCTTGCCTGCTGATGGTGGTCCGGTGACAGCGGTGTTTAGCAGCCTCGCCTCTGTCAGTGTGTCCCAGGCCAACTGTGGCTACAATCAGTGTGTGAATGGATGAATGACTGTGGTGTGAAGTGTTTTGGAGTCCAACAGGGCTTGATAAGGTGCTATACAAGTGCTTTACAAGTTAGAGCCTTTTACCTTTTTTGGCCCCTAAAACTTGAAAAATAAAATTTACAAAATAAAAACCACTAAAAAACAACCAATATAAAACATAAAATTTGGAGCCGAAGCTAAAATTGCATTATTCTGTCATTTCATTGTTCTTTAACTGGCAATAAAAAATCATTTAGGACAGTTCACAGAATAACTTTTGGAGTCAACCAGATTCAAGAGGACTGCTACAACAAAGCAATCTTAGCAGATACACAAAAAAGCTGTAATTTAGTTAATTTTGCAAATTTAGAGCTAAAATGGAGTGTGGTAGCAGCTGAGCACCCGCACACTTTTCTCAGAAATGCATTGGGCAAGAACATTTTCGTATTCTTATCCTAAATTTCTCCTACTTTTATTCGTACGAACGGTTCTTACAAACATGCAACGTCAGATTCAACAAACGCTTCTATCTTCAGGAAAAGTGTGTAAACATAAAGAATGTCACCTGTTCATATACAGAGAGAGGAGATTAGCATAATTACCACCCCAAAAACACCATATAAGGCTACGCTTCCTGCCCCACATACCAGGAAGTGGCTATTTATTAAAATGACAGCGAAAAGTGAAGTCCTGCTCTCAGAGATTCAGAAAAGAAAATCTGTCATTTTTAGCAGCGTCAGCTGTGGAACTAAAGGAGCTGCTAAAGCTGAGAGATGAAATAACGACTGCTGTTAATATCATGTCTCCTGTGGGTCGTATACAGTCACATAAATAAAAATCTAAATCATATTCATCTCTTTCTGCTCTGGTTTTCCTTTGGTCAAATATTTTTAATTCAAGTGTAAACAACTGTGTTAAATAATTTTCATTTATTCAGAAGAAGAGCCACAGCCCGTACCGTAACCCTCCACCCCCTTTCCCCCGCCTTCGAGAGTGTGAGATGCGGTTCTGAAAATAAGCATTTTAAAATGTTTTCAAAATATGTCTGGCACTTTGGAAAAAAATATCTGATGTGCTGAATAAATCTCAACAAAATAAAATATGATAAAAAAAATCTATAAATCTCATTATATACTGAGACAAATTAAACTTCAATTAATGCATAATTTAAGTTGGTTTGTAGTTTGAGATTTTAAACAATTTATATCGTTAGTCTAAGTTACTACATTTATAATTCTAATTCTAATTCAAACAGAATAGCCTATTGTCAACATTATTATGGAGTGTGATTTATTTTCAACTCAAAATATCTTCAAACCAACAAAATATAAAGTTATTAGTGAAGAAAATCTGTCTGGATAACAGCAGACTGACTACACTTAAAATATACGACAGGTCTGGACCACATGTGAATTTTGTTCGTATCTGAAAAACAATCTTATAATACGAGAAAATTGGTGAACAAGTTTTCCTAAATCACTCATACGCACAACTTAAGAACAAATCTGTTTGTACGAACGATTCTTGCATGAGGCACATTGTGCAACATATTTGCTTAAAATGTTTGTGGCATTTAAATTCTTTGAATTCTAATAGGCAAAGATAACATGTTTATATTTATAAAAAAACTTTGCAGAATTCACATGATTTTACCCATTTTGTCACATAACCTAACTGCCATATTTTCTTTTGAACTTGACTTGGCTAAATTAAAACAGGAAGTGAAGAACTCTCTGGTCTTTGTTTACTGAATCATTATTATTTGAACTCTGACTCTTCATCTCTTTTTGATAGTGACTCAAAATAATCTAAAGAAACATCAGATTCTTCTCTACTTTCTGTGTTGTTAGCCGTTGTAGCAACACTCTGTTCACATTCAGATACTCCTCTTTGACATCACTTCCCGTTAATTCACATGTAAATATCTCAACAATTGTTCATTTCAGTAGCATTATTTTATTTGTAATATGTTATCAATGTTAACTCTCATTCAAATTTATTACAAAAGCTTAGCATTAAGCAGACACAGGATTTGCATCTAAAGCTGATTAACTTTGGAAGTCAACCAAAGACAAGATGGCTGTCACACCAAGTTGCCCACATACTCCAAGAGTAACAGATCACACAAGATGACACAAAATGTTATTTTTAAGATTCGACTGATAATAATTCATCATTTCTCAACAACAGATGCTCTTAGTCTGAAAATCTGGCATGAACAGCAGCGGGCAATATGCATTCTGTCTGGGAAGGCCAGAAATGCTGCTGCTCTGCTGGTAAAAGCTATAGAGCTCCTCAGACTCATTCCCAGGTTCTGATTCTTACCCTCCCAGCAGGACTGAATGAAAACTACTGAACCAAGATGGATTTAGAGTCAGATTAGATTAGGAACAGAGC
The DNA here is from genome assembly GCA_031762555.1 of Cynodonichthys magdalenae. Taxonomy (NCBI): domain Eukaryota; kingdom Metazoa; phylum Chordata; class Actinopteri; order Cyprinodontiformes; family Rivulidae; genus Cynodonichthys; species Cynodonichthys magdalenae. Next base: position 24,928,428 of record JARVJO010000164.1, on the reverse strand, counting down.
ATGAAACGTTTCAGTAACTTCTCTTGTTGAAAGTAAAAACATTCTTTGTGAAAATTTCTTTCAGATAATGAGGTTTCTAAAAAGTCAACAGTGAGTATTTTGTATAAAAGCATATGATGGTGTTTTTGTTGAATATCTGAGCTTCTCAAAATACTGAACAGACCTTTTTTACAACATCGTGTTTCTTCAGTTTAACTCGGACAGCAGGTTTCCTGCAGCTTTATAGGCTAAAACTGGCACTAAAGACACTTCTTTGTGATGCTTCTCTTATTTCTTCAGGGAACTTCTCAGCGTTTACAACAAGCTGTGAGGGAGATGAGGTGAAACCACTTTTACAACAATCTGTCTGACAAATAAACAGTCCTGCTTCATCAATAGCTCTGCTCTTATTGCATCCTCAGATTAAGGTAATCTTTTTATAGATAAAGATTTTACAAATACACAGCTGAGATTCCTAAACCACATCCTAATCTCAACAGGAATGATTAAAAATCCATTTAATTGTGCTCTTCTCAGCTTGTTGCCTTTAACAGAAAACTGTTTATATTATCAAATTATTATTATTAAGGAAAAAACTAAAATTACAAATGGGACATGTTTTGTGTTTAATCATCTTGGAGAAAATATCATTGAAATTATTTAAAACTTTTGCAACTTTCTCTTAAGCTCATGAAATTAAGAAATTTGGAAAAAAAATAAAATGTGGCTAAAAAAGTCAAGCTGACAAGTAAAAATACAAAATATAAGAGAAACACACTTTGCACACAACACAAAGTAAATTTCTCACGATTAGTATTCTCCTCTGTCTTTCCAAAACATTAACCTTTTTCAACCTTTTCTCCGCTCGATGCTCTCATTTCACATCTCATTGAACAAAGTAACACATTTTCTTTGATTCAGAGTCCGATCCTGCCCAGAAAACTGAAACTTTTTGTTTGGAGCAGCCTCATCAAGAGAAAATTTCCTAAAACACTTCAGTCCCAATTTCTTAAAAGTTTTTTCTTTTTTTAAATCTGTGTGGAAATGCTTCTATTGAGTTCTAATGAGGATGTATTTATTTCTCAGTCAGTTTCCAATTAAGATCACCCCTAATTGTTTCTTTAATTACATTTCTTCCTCAGAAGCGACAGTTCATTACCGTCCTCCTGTGTCTTATTTATGCATCAGGACAGTTTGAACATTTTTCGGTTGTTCTGTTGGCTTGATGCAGACCAATAATTTGATCCTTCAGAATCCGAGTCACATCTTTTCCACGACCACAGGATGTGCGTTTGCTGACATGATAGTTTTGTTAATGAAAAGCTTATTTCACTATCAGCTAACATGCTGCCTGCTGAAATATTTTAATCATTGCAATGCTTTCCAGTGGGAGGCTCTTTTCTAGAAGCTTACTTCAATGCAGATGGGACTTTTTTAATGTTCAGTCTGCTGAACTTGAGCGACCATCTTCATTTAATTACACTTTAATTCACTCGTAACTCTGCACACCCCAAATATTTCGAAAAGTGTTTTGTATTTAGCAAAAACCATTGTTTTCAAAATTAAGCAGTCAGTTTGAGTGAAGATTTTATTATTATTATTATTATTATTATTATTATTATTAGTAGTAGTAGTAGTAGTAGTAGTAGTAGTAGTAGTAGTAGTATTTCTGGGTAAATAAAAGCCTCTTTCAGACATTTGCTGTTGTCATTTTAAAAGCCATAGTTTTCTTTAAAAAGGTTACATAATTGTTCATAACAGTAAATGTTTCTATCATACTTAGTAAAAAATATGACTTTTAATTAAAAGCCTAGCACTCCCTGGAGGACAATTACAAGAATGACTTTCATAATTTCATTGCAAAGCATTGCAAACACACACACATTCACATTGGTTTTATATCCTCGTGGGGACTTTGTATTGACTTCCATTCATTTTCCAGTCATTTCTACAGCCTAACCCTGACCCCTCCTTCTAAACCATCCCAGTGCATACCTGACCCTTACCCAAAAATTATATTTTTCCTTTGCATGGAACAGATAAAATGTCCTCACAGGGGTGGTTTAATGTCAAATTAAGTCCTCACAACAATAACAAGACATGCACATGCACACACACACACTAAGGCAACAACAATTATTGCACCACTTTTTGGCTTTCAGCAGCAGATCATTTATAATAATAATAAAGTTGTGGTTTTGTTAGTGTGACAACAGAGGTGGGACTGAATGTGAAATTCAAATGATTTAAGCTTTGTTGACAAAACCACAAGAATAAAAGTTCCAGGAATAAAAAAAACCAACATTGACCAGATTTCTGCCCATGAGTGGCTTTTCCTGCTAAACATGTAACATTCATGTGTCAAAGATAAAATATGTCTAATTATTATTTTATCAATCAGGAGGAAGTTTGAACCTAAGCTGGTTTTTATTTTGGTCTTCTAAGTATCTAAAAATATCCATTGGAAGTCCAGTGCCGTGAGTTACCAGAGGAAACTCTTCCAGTTGAGAACCTGCCTCCCATTAGAAGCACGTCCCTGTCTTGAAAGCCTTAAAGTTTGACTCCAGGGCACACATCTGATTTAAACAGGATTAGACGCCACGCAAACTGCGCTGTCAGTTCGCTGACCTTGGGAGAGATTTGCCTTTTAGCATCCAAAGGCACAAACTAATGTTCTGACTGAGAGGATGGATGAGAGTGGAGTGGAGGCGTGGGAGTGTTTCTCCAGCAGATAGCTTCATATCTCTGCAAGGAGAATGGGAACCAGCTTGGTTATAATAACAAGAATATTACATCCTGTAAATTCCCAAAGTAGATCCCTGTTTCCTGCTGCTGACTTTAGAGGTCAGAGGTCAGGTCAGTCAAAGCATCTACCATATAGACTGTGTGTGTGTGGGGGGGGGGTGATAAGAATGGAGCTTTAAACTAATGAGTCACGAGATATTGTCTTTTCTGTAACACTGTAGCGTGACTGTTAAATGCTGAATATCTGCTGAAGTTCGCAAAAGTAGCTGAAACTGAGTGGTTAAAACTAGAAGAAGCAAAACACTGGCTAAAAGCTAAGGAGCAAAACACAAGCTAAAAGCTATGATAAGCAAAATGCATGACGCAAAAAGTAGCAAAACGCTAGTTAAACCTCAAAGTAGCAAAGTTATAAAAAGCAATGGGGTAAAAGCTAAATGAACCAAAAAACTAAATACAAAGCTGTAAAATGCTAGTGGCAAAAGTAGCAAAAGGCAAGCCAAAACCTAAAATCAAAAAATATTATAGAAAACTGAAAAGAAATACACATATTCGTTTAACTAAATTTCGTGTCAGAACCAGATAAGAAACTCACCAATGTTATAATGATTAAAATGTGAGAAAATAAGTCATACAACACCACACGAAGTTGGACTGAGTTGCAGGATTTTTAATGCATCCCTAGCATTGCCTTCAGCAAGTCAGCATCTGGCCACGCCTCTTTCTTTCCTATAGGGCTAAATGGCAGATCCACAGGACAATTCACTAAACCTTCTGTATAAACCAGCTTTTACGATGTGTTGTAAATGACTCCAGGCATGTATCTAAATTAAACCTGTGACTATAGTTCAGAGTCACTCAGACCAGCCTATACCTGAAATCATTTCATTCATAAAAACAATCACACGATAGCTTATTAAATATCAATATTCACCTAAGAAAAACCTACAGAATTTGTATTGTATTTAAAATCAGTAATTAAGACAATCCATAAAGTTCTTCAAAACCATCAAACGTTAAGATAAAAGTAACAAAAAGCCATCTGACAGCTAAATGAAGCAGAAGCCTATTTAACCTTAAAGTAGCTAAATAGTAGCTAAAAGATTAGCTAAAACTATCAAAAGGCTTATTGAAAGTATGAAAAATAAAGTTAGAAGTCAAAAACAGCAAAGGTTAGCTGAAAACTATAGCTAAATTGGTGTAGCTATAAGCTGAAAGTAGCCAAATAGTAGCTAAAAGTAGCATATGACCAAAAACAAAGCAAGTCATCTATGATGAAGCAGATTTCAAAGTGAACAATGTTTTTAAAGGCACTTAAGATATTTTAGTGTATTTCAGGTTGTAAAGTTAATTATTGTTGCAAAATAAAAGTTGCAAAATAAAAATAGTCAAAGCGCCCATCTTCTGAATAAATTTTGATATGAATTGCTTCGCACTATCAGCCACTCTTGCAGCACAGACTGAGCAGAAACACCGGGTCCGACTGCTGTGGTCAGCAGTCAGACTTTGTAAACACACACAGCAGTCACAGCTGGTCTCTTTAGTCTCAGTGACGGTTCTGCCTCTGCTTTAATCAGACCCACACTCATGGAGCAGCAGAGCGCGGGAGGAACTGCTGCTGCAGCCAATACAAATATCTTACAAAACTCTAAAATTTTTAAGACGTATCAAATTCCCACTAACCTGGTTCTTGGAACAGTTCTAACGCTCTGCTGCGACTTTCCAGCATCAGAAGAAGAATGATGAAGACCAGACCCGGAGACGCTCTTTGTCCAGAAACGTGGAGCCTCCTCTCCAAATGGTTCATTTTGTCAAGACAGTAACCTGGCTGTCTGAAACATTTAATGCCACTGTTTTTTGCACCAGCAGTCACTTCAAACGAAGTCCATGAGACCTGGATGCATTTTCCGCTTTGTTGCGACCACCGTGCGCTAAAAGTGTGCCAGTCCCAGTAAAGTCCCCCACCTCAGGCCTGGACATGGTTTGTCTCCGCGGGACGTTTGGGTTGCATTCCGAGTCTAACTCTGAGCCCTTTGTAAATGTTTGTCTCGCGAACGGCTAGTCCCCCTGTCCTCCATCAGTCTCCTCCCGACAACCAGTGACAGCTTGAAAACTTTCCTCTGCAAACTTTTTGCAGAGCCACCCCCAGATGGGTGGACTTAAGACAATAGTCTGCAGGCTTAAAGGGGAATGCTGCTCCAAGAAATCCGATACAGAAACTAGAGTTGCCAGAGACTCCACCAAAAAAAACCTGAGGTCTTTTGGGTTCTCGGTGAGTCAGACGAGGACCCGAGCCTTACCACACTGCTGCATTCATTAAAGTAGAAGAAATGACCTCAGATCAAAGGCTTTGACTTCATGTGATGCCAACACACCGCCGCATTTCATGTTAGAGCTTTAAATTAAGATTTTCTTTTGTTGAGAAAAGATGGATCTGTATCAGTTTTGGTTAAATCTTGCAAATAATGTTTCTGCAATGTCATCCTGATAGGGCTTATTATACGCATCCGAGTTAAACTCATTTTTATGGTGGCCAATGTGTGTCAGACATCCTAAATTGAGTTGAATCCAAATCAGTTATCGATGTGCATAATGGTTAAATTCATGAAAAATATTAAAATGAAGCAAAATCCATCTAATGGTTCATTAGATATTTTGCTAACTGTGTTGACTCAAGTACTAAAAGCTAAAGTTGTAAAGATCCACTGAGCACTAAATAGTAGACTCTCATAAGCTCGTGATAAATTCTAACAGAAAATCAGTAAAAACCACTGAGCCATTTTTCTGTTGTCATGTGACTTTTGCGGTCATACTCAATTGGAATGACTAAAGTTAATCGGTTGTAGATGAACATTTATTACTTCCTGGAAGTTTCATTAAAACCTATCCACTGGTTCATAACATATTTTGCTAACAGACAAACATCAACTGGCAATAAAAAAACACACAATTGCCAATCTTAGGCGGCGGCAATATTAAGAATGTTTATTTTTGGAGATAACATGAATAAAGTTGAGAAGAACTTTGTGAAAGCGTTAGATAATGTGAAACACAATGCACAATGTACTGCAAAGGTCTCAGCTTTAGATTACACAGCCTCGTCAGTTAAACTGTGTTATTATTATTATTATTATTATTATTATTATTATTATTATTATTATTATTAATAATAATATTATTATTGCAACAAACAAGAAATAACTAAGGAACATTGTCCATATAAATCAACAAGGCCAATAAAACTAACGGTATGTTCTTATCGTTTAGCCCTGTGACCTGTTTGTGTTTTTTGTTGTTAATCTTCCAGTCTGTCAAAGCTTAGCGCCCCCTCTTGCGGATGAACAAAGACACGAAGGACCACTGAGTCAGACAAAATGTCCTGCTTATGTTGTGCATCTGTTTGGACATAAACCCTTCATTTGACTTGTGTGATAAAAAACAACATTTGAACAAACTGTTTTGGTGACAAAATTGGAAACAATTACTGAACCAAAATCTAAAACATATAATAATAATAATAATAATAATAATAATAATAATAATAATAATAATAATGATGATGATGATGACGGTAATAATAACAATAATAATAATAATAACAAAATGAATATGCTTTATGTGTTTATTAGACATGTCAGTGTCTTAATTTATGCATTTTTGGCTGGATTTATTTGGCATTTTGTTTTTAGTAAATGTGCGCCTTTGGGTTTGTTTTACGTACAGTCCTTGTGCGCAACAGCCTCTGACGCGCAGATTCCCAAGAATGTGTCCTGGTTCGCTGTTATCCTGCGGGACATCAGCTTCTTTCTCTCCTCCTGTTCGCCCAATCGCAGCTCAGCAGAGGAGCGACACCTGTATAAAAGCAGACTCCAGGTCAGCTGTCATTCAGCCCAGGCGCCATGGAGAGTACAAGGAGCCACTGAGCGCGCGGAGGGGAAAGCCGCAGTATCATTGAAGATGGATGAAATATTTAACCAAAGCGGCGCTCCCAACCGAAGCTCCGGAGGGGATGAGAAGTTTACTTTTGAGGACATCGACGTGAGCGCGGACGGCTCCCCCATCCTGAGGATATTCATCTCGGTGGTGTACTCTGTGGTTTGCGCGGTAGGTTTGGTGGGGAACCTGCTCGTCTTCTTCCTCATGAGGCTGAGACAAGGTCGGAAAAGGTCCACCATCAATGTTTTCATCATCAACCTGGCCGTAACGGACTTCCAGTTCGTGCTGACACTGCCCTTCTGGGCCGTGGACACGGCGCTGGACTTCAGCTGGCCGTTTGGAGACGCCATGTGTAAGATCATCCTGTCGGTCACTGTCATGAACATGTACGCCAGCGTCTTCTTCCTCACGGCCATGAGCGTCACGCGCTACCTGTCCGTGGCGACGGCCCTGAAGAAGAGGTCCTACAGGAGGTTTCGGTGCGTGAGGTGGGTGTGCGCGGTGCTGTGGCTGGCAGCCACGGCGGCCACGGCTCCCACGGCCATCTTTTCCACCGTGACCGTGGTGGCCGGGGAAAAACTCTGCCTCCTCAAGTTTCCGGAGGGACACGACTGGCTCGCCCTCTACCACATCCAGAAAATTCTGATAGCCTTCGTCATCCCCATGTTTATTGTCACTGTCAACTATCTGATGCTCCTGCGCTTTGTCAGGAGGAAGAGCATGGACAGCAGCAACCCCAAACGGAGATCCAGAGTCACCAAATCCGTCGCTATTGTGGTCCTGTCCTTCTTCTTCTGCTGGATGCCGAACCACGCCATCACCTTCTGGGGGGTTTTGGTGAAGTTTAACGCAGCCAACTGGGACACGTCGTACTACACGGTGCATACCTACGTGTTCCCGGTCACCGTGTGTTTGGCGCACACGAACAGCTGCCTGAACCCGGTCCTTTACTGCCTGATGAGGCCGGAGATCAGGAAGCTGCTGAGCAACTTGTTTTGGAGAGTCTCCACTCCTCCCCCGAGCAAAGGCTGCACCACGCGCTCCGTTACGCACGGAGGAGAGGTCCACGGAGTCGTTCCCCTCCAGATTCTGGACAACGCGGATTACACGCTGTCCATCATAGACCGAAAAGGCTCATCGACCTCGAAAGTGACCCCGTACACCCAGTGATTTCAAGCGGTTCCGGGGGAGTGGAGGCTGGTTTGTTTACTTGAAGTTGACACTTTGCGCGCGTAAAAGTTTCCGAACTTGCTCCTGTCTGAACACAAGAAAAAAGGATAGGTTTCCAAACTTCTCTGATCCCGACATGGACAGATAAAACTGTAATTTGGCATTTGGTAAATCCTCCAAACAAATTCAGTAAATGAACAGACTTGAACTCTGGAGAGGATCGTTTTGTCCAATATTTGTCTTGTTCAGACGTTCAGGACATTTTGGCTCTTGGGCCTTTAGACAAGAAACATAACATCCTCCACTGGGATGTACAAAGCACACAGAGACACCATCTCAGCACACTGTGGGACCTTAATTTATTGACTTGATTCTGATTTTGCCTAAAGTTCCAGTGTTTTATCAATAGAACAAGTCTGTAAATTACATGCTTTTCCATCAGATATGGTCAAATCCTTACCTCTCATCAGCACACAACATTCATTTACTGTAAATCTTTCATGCTCTAAAAATAAATTATTGGCACAATCTGCTCACATTTATCAGCTTTTACACTGGATGTTTTCCTCTTGTCACTTAGTGACAGTGCAGATGTAAACACACTGAGCAGAACTGTGGCTACATTTAAATAACAAATACTCTCCTGTGTGGAGGCAGCTGGAAACCCATCATGTGCATCTTATTTCCAACACCTGTCTGAGGTTAACCCAGGAGACTGCCTGCCAGCTCCAGAACTCCAAAATCAGTCTGGGCACTTGGCCACTTTGCTTTTTTATCTTTAGTTTTTTACTTTATCTTCATAACAGTGCGTAGGTGTTCTACAACAACTATATAAAAAAAAAAAGTAAATCGGTACACTTTTTGCTTTGTCAATCTGCCAGAAAACATTCACAAAGCTCTTTAGAATGGCAAGCGTGTCATTCTATGGCAGTACATTTAAATGAACTATACCTGAAATGTAAACTGTGCTAATTTAAAAGATGTTGACTCAAAGTTGTGGGTCTTCTGTGATGCTCCTCCTCATCTGAGCATATTTACAGACTGATGACGCACCTGCTTCTGCTGGAGTCTTCCTTCACCAACTCTGTAACTCTTCTGACATGACTCATGCTGCACATCCTTCAATAAGGCACACAGCACATGTATCAAAGTGCAATGGTCAAACAGTTTCACATCACACGAAAGCGGTTTGAAGTTTGTGGCTGCTGTTCACTAGTAAGTGTGTCCACACATGCTCCATCACTTTTGCCTTGATTAAACTTGATGCCAGCAGCTCAGTTTGATTATTCATTTTTGAAATTTGTCTGTGATTACGACAGCAAAGTAAATTGAAAAGAGCGAGTTTTAAAGTTTACACATCCTGCTTTGTTCTTTTGCCATTTTCAATTTTTTTTTCTTGCTTAAAAAGTCATTACTGAGCAAAAAAAAAAAAAAAAAAGAAAAGAAAAGAAAAGAAAACTTCAAAGAAGAATCTATTTTGTGCTACTTTGACACAATTTACTCCTCTTCTTGATTCTGTCACTCACAATTTTCAGTGTTTCAGATTTGATGATGTTTTGCACCTATTTCTTTCGTCATCCTGACGTTAAAACTATACGCTCAAATCTGTTTTTCCTGCACATTTTTGAATAATTCAGGTTATACAGCTAATGTGTTGTTTTTATATTCAGCTGCAGAAAACAAACTCCTCCTCACAAGGATCAATATGTTTCCACAGAGCGCTGTCCTTAGTAAATAGTTCATGTGTCAGCTGTAGATGACTTCACTACAAGGGAACCTGCTTTGATTTCTTAAAGCTTTTGATTTCAAACTAAAAACAAGAAAAACACAATAATTTTGCCTGCAGATTGTATTAAGACTTGAGCAGTTTTAAAAAGCTTTGATTGTTGCAGAGAACCTTTTGTGCCTGAATGAAAGCTGCTCTCTGTGATTATGCAAATAAATTGAGATGCAGTCAAATCCAAACCTAAATGACAGAATTAAACAAGCTGCTTTATGCTGAAGCATCCATAATGATTTTTTGATTTAGGTTCATTTTAGATTTAATGTCAGGGACCCAAAGATCCCCAAAATCAAAAATCATTTTGTTGTTTCATCCAAAATTGTCAATAAAATCAGTATCTGCAGACATCACCTGTTTTAACTTGATATGGGTATTTTAGAAGCAGTAATGTGGTATATTGTTGTCAGACAAAACATGTATTTATGATTTGCTTTAATTAGTTGATGTTCCAGCAGATAAAAAAAAAATAAACCAAAGGGTCCAGTGGTTTTTCTTTCTAGCTGTGTATTTTGAGCTTTTATAGGTTAAACACTGCCTCCTGCTGGTGGATAACGATAAATACAGAAATCGTTCCCTGATCATTTCTTGAGGGGACTCTGAAAATTTTACATTTACTATCCTAATCTCCTGTATGTTGTTTTGATTATCTTTATTTAGCCAGGAAAATCCCACTGAGATTGCAGATCTATATTTTAATGGAGGCCTGAGCCAGAAGGCAGCCTAAAGGTTCATGTTTATGGACTGATGCCGAAAACTGGAGTACCCCTGCTCTTCTCCTCACACAAACACACACACAAGGATAACATGCTAACCATTAACCCATTGTTTATACACCAACCTCATTGTAAATGTCTTTTGAATTGTTTATTTTTTTATTTTACTTACCTTGACTGCAAAACATCTTTTGGAATGATGTTTACTCTTTATGGATGCAGGGGTGGAGCCATGTGTCACCCCTAAATAATTGACAAGTGAATGGGGATATTAGATTTTGTATTTTCAGGAAGAAATAACACATATATAAAACATAATAATATCATGTTTGTAAACAAGTGAACTTTTCAGACAGAAACAAGCAGAATGTCTTTCTTGCAGCCAGTTGCAACCAAGTCTGGACAGGTCATTAATATTTTTTATTATTTTGAAGCAGCTTTAAAACAATTTGTTTAGAGGACAGATTAGATTACATAAAGGCAAAGGATGCTTACTTAACTTTTACATTTTTAGTATTAATATCTCAAGTTTTGCTTCTGTTTGATGTTTCTCTGTTTCATGTGTGCAAATAAGTTTTTTGACCCTTCTTGTATGAAACATGGCCTCCGTGACTGCACTTGTTTAACATTATAGACTCTATTAACATAAACCTCAAGAATAAAAAAACAGTTTTACATGAGCCAGAAACATTTTCTTTTACAACCAAGTGAGGGTACATTCAACTGAGAAATAATTCAGTGGTTCTTCTTGTTGGCATAGTGTGGAACCTGTCATTGTATTTGTAAGGTGCTTTTTGAGTGTTTCCAGGTCTCAGACTAACTGAGAAATGTGTAAAATTGCAAAACGATTATTTAAAAAAAAAACACACAGCAGACTCATTCAGTTCTTTATCAAAAATGTTAACTGAGGTTGGCCCTTGCACAAAAGTAAATTTTTATTCTGGCTCTGTGAAGTCATTAAATAAAACTTATTTGTAATTTTGATATTAATTTCATTCAGTTCAAAATAAACAGTTGCATTACAAGTTGGAAAATCATATTAGATTGACAATTATTTTTAATCCTAATGTGTTTGATTTATCAATAATTTTTAGAATTACACCACAGATTTTATTCACACATCTTAATCACTTGTAGAATAAATGAAATAAAAGTTTATTGTGGGACTCTAAAGCTCCTGGTGGTAATCAGAGGTCAGACATGAAGACTTTATTATTAAACCTCAGTAATTAAACATAAACATGTGGATCTGCTTGATCCATTTGGGCTTAAATGGCAATCAACACTTAAGTATTTGAAATGTACTGAAATAATATATGTAAATATATATATATATATATATATACAATCCCACAATTAATTTACATTATATATATATATATATATAAAATGTAAATTAATTGTGGGATTGTCCCATTGAAACACCTGTTACTGAACCACTAATTTGAGCAAACAAAAGTTTTAATGTGAAGTTTCTTTCATAGTAAAAGATCAAAGCTATTTATACTGATTGTATTTAAAAGTAAAATGAGAGGAAGCACAAGAGAGGCATGTCTGTTTCTCATTTTACTGCTCAGTAACATCTGGACTCAGGCTTTTCATTTAAGTACCAGCTGCTACTTAAACAGGTGACACAATTACATACTTCACTCAGTAGCACACTTACCCCGGGTAGAAAAAAATTGATTAGTTTAAGTCTTTTGCCGTATGTAGTTCTAATAAAGTGGATGGATGATGTAACCGTCCAGCAGATCTGACACTAAATATTTAACGCTCAACATAATATCATTTAGGTATGCTGGACCACCAACACGGCCATAAATGTCTTTTTAAAATTATTTCTTAAGAGCTTGAAATGTGAAACATTTGCAGAAAGAAATGGGAAACTGAGATGTCATTTTAAACTCTCGCAACAGCTGATTTTCATCAATGAAACTGGTTCCACAATACATTTAGTATTACTTTCCAGCTGTGGTATTTTACTTCTCATGCTTGTTACACTGTAAAAAATGCAATTTATTTCAGAAATAATGAGAACTCATCAACATCAGAGGTGTTTTTCTTTCATTGCAATAAAAAAGAATAAATGATCATATTTCCAAACCACTTTATTCATGAACCTCCTTACACAACTGTACAGCATTTGTTGCATTTTGTCTTCATAAATGAAATTGTTTATAAGCCTCCTTTTAACAATTCAGTCTAACAATTCAAGCTAATCAATTATTGACTATAAAGACATGAAGAAACAATATGTTGTGTGCATATTGGCCTTTGTTTCTATCAAAACAAACTTGTGCAACATGTCTGTTTTAATAACAGCTTCATTTAAAGGTGGAGGTGGGGTTATTATGCAAAATCGACTATTTTGAGCTTTATACACTCAGCGTTGCTTTGGATCATTCATGCATGTTTGAGAAATTATTAAATCTCATGCAGCTATATGTAGCTGCCTAAACTTTTGCCGGTGCAAAGCACCGCCTATTTACACAAAGCTCCACCCAGAGCACCCCTCCCCCGAAACATTGTTGTGAAGATGTGCTGAAGCGGGAGAGTCTGAAACAGTAGGAGGGTTCTTGAAGAGACCGAAGCCAATTTCAAGATGTTTAGGCTATGATGCAAAGTTAAATTTATTTTTGATTTCTACAACATTTTTATAACTGAAGGAAACTTGATTACTTGATTGTGGTATAGAATTGAAATATGTGCCTGGAAAATACATAGTAACCCCACCCCCTACCCCCTCTCATCTCATCCTGAAGAATTGTTGTCAGTATTTGATGCATGCCCTATGCTCTGATGCAGTGCATGTAAAAGGCATGAAATAGTCTCATACTGTAATAATCCAGTCACTTGTGGACACTTTTCTTAAGTTAAAAAGGAAGTGCCATATATAGTGTGGAAATATTGTATAAACAAATACTAAAAGGATACTAAAAAGCACTCGACTATTTACAAATTCAATATTATTAAAAAAAAGTGCATCAAAATGTTTAAAGACAATCTTGTTGTGTTTTCCTAGATGTAGAATTAAAAAAGTCTGCTTGAAAAAAATAAAACAAAAGTTAAACATCAAGAAGCTTCAGTTGAGTTTTTTTTTCTTAAATTATGAACGATGATGTTCCAGATATAAAAAAAGACAACTTTTAAACATTAAATTCCATATACAATAATATTTTTACATTTATGAACGTACAGGGTGGAGTCACTCTTACTTTGTTATTTTTTTATGTACTATCAGCTTTTTTCATGTTTAATCAAAGTTAAATAAATACACAACATGAAGAGATAAAACAGGAAATGTCTGTTTTTCAGCCACAAAGACTAACAAAAGCCAAAACTTTTTGAAACAAATCAAAATTCGCCCCATTGCTCTTAAGATAGTCAGAAAGGAACATGTGGAATACGTCAGTAAAAACAGACCCAGTATTGTGGCAGTGCAGGAATGTTAAGTGAGAGTGACAAGGCTGACTCAAAGGTCAGGGGATATGTTGCAGGACAGGTCCAGTGCACTGAATACGCCTTGCATCAGTGGTCCTGTGGCGCCATCTTTGTGCTGCCACTGTGGCACTGGGGAGCAGCGGGGAGGCGAGTTGGTCCCTGAGTGTCCTCTGTGGGAAAGGTGTCTGCTGGGAGCCCTCACCCTGCGTTACCGCTCTTCAGCCACCTTCCCGTTGGCTTCCTGCTCGTTCTTCTCTTTCCGTTTCTGCCTCTGGAAGAACCCGAGCTGGGTGAGAAAACAGTCAAACAAGAAGTTAGACATTAAGTAAGAGTCAGACGGTCACAACCAGGATGTTCTGGTGAGAACAAGACATTCACAGATGAGGAAAGAGAACATAACACTGCTGGAATGCAAGCATAGAGAGAGGGGTTACATGGGAAGGATGTGGGAACTACCCAACATCCAGACTGACTGTGTTCCAACATCTGCTTAAGAAATCTTCTATCACACCTAGAGATTGATGAGGTACAACTAAGACGTTCTGGCAAGAAGGAGCCAGGATGACAGGTCAGTGGAATATTTTATAATCCCCGACATCTGAGTATGGGTACCAAGCCCTGCTGAAAAGCGCTGAGGAACTGAGTACAGAGACAGAAGACATGAGAGTGAGGATGAAGACCAAGTTAGACACCTATGACCTGCACCCCTTAGCCAAGGCTAAGTGATAAAGTCCTCTCATAAAGTCCACACAAGATGTCAATGCAGTACATCTACTGGATTACAGAAATAATAAGATGAAATAGACCATAGCATCAGCAGTCCTTGGAAAGCTTAGCTTTAAAATGAAGACCACCAGGAGGATAAGTGCAATTTAAGATTTTATTTGAGAAGTCATACAGCTTTGTTCTGCTACACTACACCACCCAAGGTGTTCGCTCAGCAGAATGAGATTTAACACACTTCTGCTCATCCACTAATAGTGGAACTAATATTTTGCTGAGCTTATTAGTATTTACAATAACTTTATAAACATTTATTGCTCTTAACTTCCACTCAGTTATTATTTTTTTTCTCCAAATCTGCTTATTTGCCCATATGTTTGTGTTGTAAAATTTTTTGGTTCAATGAAGCTTATCACAAAAAGAACAAAAAAAATGGACGGCCGAAGATGGCTTACGACGTGTCACATGACAAGATATGACTGGTCGACACAGCGGTGAGAGAAGATCAATAAAGTTATTTTTGAACTCTGAAGTTTTCTAATCTGTTCTGTTCCAATACATTAACGAAGTATTGACGTTGTCTATATTGAAGGTGAGAGCAGTGTTTCAGTTCGGCCTGTGGATGAACCGTGTGTAGACTCTACAACAACAACTGAAGGCGAGTCTCACACATGGCCCAATCTGGAGGACTGTTTTTGTTTTTGAATCAAGGGATAAGGCCAATGAAAACAACCTGTACCTTCAGTGTGTTATGTGCCAGCCCAAGAAGACCACTATCAAGGGACATGTGAGGAGTCTGCACAGTTTAAAACCCCATATCAAGAGGAAACACCCAGCACATGCCAGCCAGTTCAAGGAGAGGCTCAAGGAGGTGGTAAACACAGACTGTCTGTAACGATGTCAGTCATCACAGCTGGAGTATATTATAAGGTATGTGTTATACCAGAATTATAAAGTTTTTAAAATGGTTTCCTGATTTTATTTAATCGTTAATTCACTAAACTCATAGCGGTCTAATTGAAATATTTGTCATATTATACACCATATACATTTTTCCCTCCAGAACTAATTTGAAGCTTGGCAACTTATGTTTTTGTGGAAATACAAATAAAACAAAGCAACAGCTAACATTTGTGAGATTTCATCATAACTGTAATTATCACAGCAGATCTTGTTTCACAGAAAATGAACATTGAGCTGTTTAAGTTGCAGGCAGCGTATTTGCAGAATTTACATAAGGCTCATTAGACATGCATGTAAAACTGGCAGCTTCAAAGATTCAAAGATATGCAGTGAATGTATTGTTTTGATTAAATTGCTGTTCTTCATGAAAACTCACCTTCCACAGAGCCAGACTGAGAAGAGCTAACAATAAGAGTCCTCCCAGCGTGCTGCCAATAATAATCCAGATTGGGATTCTATAATCTCCTTCCTTCCTGATCTCCAGGATTATCTGCCAGGTAAGATTAAGTAAAAACAAGTCATTTCTCTATGTCAGCTGAAGTGTTTAAACAATTCATTTTACTATCCTTAACAAAGACTTTATTATAATTAATATAAACAACCTGAATTAAATTATTATAATTAAGTAGCTCTGTGACAGTAAGAGAAACACTAAAATCTGAAGAGCTAATGAGATTTATTCTGTGTAATCAAATATATATATATGATTACATATTATATATTTATGCAGGAGAACATTAACTAATTCAATTATTGTTTGTTATTACTTCACATCCTCTTTTTTAAATGTGTTGTATAGTCAAAAACAGTCCATAACCAGAGAATAAAAAAATAATCAGTTAATTAACCAATAACTGGACTTATAACTTTTAGGGTCTTATTATTGAAATTTTATTATAATCAGAAATAACATATAAGTTAAGTAGCAAAACTAATACCTCTTCTTTAAATCAACATTTTTTTTAAAGTAAAAAGTTCCTAAATTAAGCATCATAAATGAACCCCCAGTAATGACCAACAGATGGCAGCAAAGATTGGTTTTGTCTTTCTTTTCTGTGCCGCTGGTCCTTTCGGTCCCTAAGCACCACACAGCATGAGTGTTCAAACCAAAGCTTTTCCATCTGAACATGTTCCTCTTTATTTGTGGTCTGCCTTTGTCTAACTTTAGAAAAAAAAATAATCCTCTATCAAAAAAAAGTGGCCAAAGTAAAGAAATAAGTTAGTACAGTAATCATAGCATACAGTTACCTTTTTTTGGGTCATCCAAATAGTCTTTTAAAAAGTTTATTTTGTTAAATAAAATAAAAAACAGTGTGAGACTAAATATGCTTAAAATATGATGCTTGTATGCAGTTAGTTTTGAACCAGGTCAAACCCAGGGCAGAGACGGTTTACAACAGGAACTGTTGTTGACTCACGTGTCTGACAGGCCTCTCTTCATGTAAAAACATGGGGCTGGAGGAGGGCAGCTCCACTGACGCACTGCTTACCAGCTCCAGGATTTTAAACTTCAGCTGGGGAGGAAGGCAAAACATGCAGCTGCTTTTTAAGCACAATGCCCGCCACGGCACAGAAAATAATTTCGAATCTGAATACAGCTCAGCACATGAATGTTTCGGGTTTAAACTCACTGCGTGTAACGTATCTATCCTCAGTGCTCCTGTGATTCTGATTGTAATCTCTTTGTGGGAAACCACATTGACTGTGCACTGGATCGGCAGAGTCAGTGTGTTGGATCGGTTCTACATAAAGAAACAAAAGATCAGTGGCAAAGTGCGAAAGACAAATATTATCGAGGAAAGATTATACAGATTTTTTTTTCTTTTACCAAGCGAAAGAAACGAGAGAGATCCTCAGGTGAAGCTCTGCTCTCTGCTATGTGCTGAGGAGGTAAACAGTGTGTGCCGTTTCTCTGAGGAGTGACATGGGAATGAAAATTTAGTTTAGTGTTTTAAAGTCTTATTTCAGCTGAGAAACAATAAAGTCAAACTCTTAAAGAAAAAAATTACAAACAAGAGGATAAATAAATATTTGGTTAATCCGTTATGTGGTTTTAGTGGCTGACTAAGTAGTTAACGTAGATTAGCCAAATCAGTGTAGATTAGCCAAATTAGCAAAAGCCTTGATTTGTCAAATACTATATTTTTATTCAGTTATTCAGTTTTTATCAGCTTTATTACCTATTCAAGAAGAAAACTAGTCAGTACTAACACAGATGACTAAAACATTAAAGAGAAAAAATGAGGAACTGTAAAAAAAAGCTAATTGAAGAAACCCACATCTTAACAGTAAATCTCAAATATAAGCTGTTAAACTTTTAAACAGTCACCAAATAAAGACACTAAACTTAAAGTGAAACAAATAGATCCAACAACTGTTCATACCAAAATATGCAGGAAACTGGGTCAGATCTGGTGTCAAACTATAACTGCTGGTACAACAAGTGGTTTGTTAACAGATGCGGGCCAGGTGTGCCAATGATAGCACTGTTTTTAAAACTGTATATGTCACACTGGCCTAATTGTGCTTTGATTGGCCCATGCATGGACCACCTCTGTCAAACCACTTCTGGGCCACTAAAGGGCCGTCATTCTTTGCAGTATCTGGGCCGAGAGTTGGTGCGTTGTGTGGGCTAGACAAATTTTGCTACGTGGGATGTAGTTTTTTTTCTTTTAGATGCTTCCTTCTGCAGCGTCGCCTCTTCCTGAAGCAACCTGGGTTCAAACCTGCAGACTCAGGATTACAAGACCACTGAGCTACTGTAGCCCCCAAGAAATATGACAATTAGTAAGCAGAAATTATCAGGGGGAACTGACAAACTGAGTGAGAAACCAAGGATAATACAGTGAATGCACTGTCTGGTGTAGGTGGTGAGGCAAACAGGTCAGGGATTAAAGCACCTGGTGAGGTAGGAGTGAGAATAAAGACCACTGAAGAAATCAATAGACATAACAAAAATGACAGAAATACTAAATCCTAAACTTTATTACATATCAGAAAATGATCAGACTGAAACAAAACCTGAACATAAAAAGAGAAACTAGTAACCCTCCAACAATATACTTGTAATAATTTTTGTTTTCATGTCTTGGATCATAAGCTTGTTCTTGACCTGCTTATCACACCTTTTTGTGAGGTGTTATACCACCGTTAGGTTCATGCTTTATTCTGTGTAGTAGGTATCAGATTTCTGAAGCTCACTGTTAAATCTCATCACAGTCATTTAAAATCACAAGACTACTTTTTCAGTTCCCAACTCACCTGGTCAACATGCAGGTCAAATATCTCCAGGAGCCGGTTCCCATTTTTTGTCATTTCTGGGATCTCGATATTCAGCTGTAAATTTCTTACTGGAAAGTATCCAAGGTTCTGAATCTGAGACACCGCGAGGAATAGATTGTGTAAATTATTTCCAGGCAATGTCTTTTTTTTGTATTAAAGTCAGAGATGATAAAAAATGACTCTCACCTGGAAAGTGAAGTTGAAAGGAGGACCGATAACTCCGGGCTCCTCCAGGGAGAGCTCTGACTTGATCTCATACCGAGTCGGGTTTGAATCCCTTTCAATGCAAAAATAAATAAAAACAAACACCAGAGTAGCACACATTGTGACATTCCAACTCAGTGCTTCAATGAAATCCAGTATTTTCCAAGTTTATGGCTACTGAAATTCTAACAAGAGCTTCAAAAACAATCACTGTTTGGTAAGAAGTATAAAAGAATTGACAAACTTTGTAAATAGAAGGTCTCCTTCGTATTTTAGCCAGTAATAGATATCATTGGAGTTATCTGCTGGGTTTGTTTCCTCACCATCGCTGTTGAAAGACCAAAAATGTTCAAGCATTATGAATAAAACAGTTTTTACAGAGATGTTGAAGTTCACTATAAGACGGACCTGTCTCCACACAAAGAGAGACACTATTTGAATGGCAAGAACTGAAAATGCACTAGGATATATATAAAATGCTGTCCAGACCTGGTGGCTTCGAGGATAACGCTGAGGTGATCCAGGAGGATAATAGGACTGAACTCAAACTCCAGGCGAAACAATACCTGTCCAAAGGAGAATGAGGATTAGAAGCATGAATCCATTATGAGTACTTTGCTAGTTTTAAAAACTGAATAAACAATAAAAGCGAGTGTTTCAAAACTATTGTATACATGCTAGATCCCCTCCAGCAGCAAAGACCCTGCATTATTATTAGGGAGTAAAGTCTGCAATAACCTGTTGTCATCCCGAGATTTAACCCCAGGCTGTTTATTATACAGTTGGTGTTGCTCAAAGAAATCCAGAGTCTTTTAAACAATACCATCTACACAAACACACACACAGAAAAACACACAGATCTTTCAGAGAAAAGTGGAGCTAGCGAAGAATACAAAGAAAGCAGCAGTAAAGAGGGAAAAGCTGAAGATGAGTGTGTGAATAATTGGAATTTGATAACAAATCCTCAACAAAAACAGGAGAATCCAGGTCAGACTAGCAGAGGATGGGATTTGATTGGCAACAGATTAGAAATGTAGAGCTGACTATTGTTTACACTCCTCTGTAATGAAGTCCTGATGGGTCCTGTCTGACCACAGAGGAATGCGTAACAAGGGTACCGTAGCTTCGCTCCTCCGCAGAGACTGACTCGCACTTGACTAACCACAGATACAAGTCGGTGACCTCTTTATGTAACCAAGTGCTATCAAGTTTCACCAGCATCCGAAAATAGAGAGTATTTTGAAAATAACTGAGTGATGTATCTTTAAAAAAAAATGTGACATGAAAAACACAAAAGAAAACAAAAGCAAACACAGTTCATAGGGGTTTGGAAGACATGGTTTTCTGTGGGAAGAAGATGATTTAGAGCCAGATTGCGCGTCATGTTTCACTCCTCTGAACTGATGCAGTTTGGCTGCCTCCCTACTCCAGACTGCATAAATCCAGCTGAATGACACGCTGATTGTCAGTTGTCAAACAGCTACACAGACCAATTCGTTTGCTTTTATCTGTCTTCTTGAAGAAAACCCATTCTTTTTTATCAAGACCACATTTACCACCATTTACTAATGCCAGATCTTTAGAAAAAGCAGATCAACAAACAATTTTTTTGGTTTGGACGGAAGCCCAAATAAAGTCAGTACACCTCAAAAACATGAACTGAAATCCATGGCCACCAATGTCTGCAAATAAACAGAAAGCCCAAGGAGTAGGAAACTCACCACGCATGTCACATGACATGTACACAGTGTACATTTTCAGATTTCCATGTGCTGAAGTGTTCATGAAGTTTTGTTTTACATTGAACAAAAGCGAAGAATATATTTTTTTTCCTCCCTCTTTTCCTTCAGCTGAGAAGGGTTCAGGCTGATTTGGCAGTGACCAAGATGCACAGTCAGCCTTGTTTAACATTTGCCACATTTTGAAAAAAAGACTCTTGACCAGGCTCAGTTCAGTTCTGTGGCTCTGGGAGTTGCTCAGAATGAATGGTTGGGTATGAATCACGCAGGGATTAAAAGGGTGACCCGTTTAGTTGTTGGAGAGCACCGCAGAGAAATGTGGGGATGTCTTTGTTGCCACGGAGATGAGTATTGTGTTTGATAATTATATGGTTAGAACAATTCATGAACCCGTTCCGATCAATCTTTAATTTCTACAGTATTTGTCTGCTAACTTACTACAAGCATAAAATAAAACAGACTGTCAACATCACTGGAAACTTGGCTTACATATAAAAACACAGTGGAGCTGCTTTTATTTGCAGAATTTGATGTACGATCAGCATAATCCCTATCAAGGTTTATTTAAACATCACCTTCTTAAAAATAAACCACAGAGTCATCCCCCAAAGTACGTAGAAAAGAACAAAACCCTATAAATATTGTTGACATTACAAGCTTGTTGAAAAGCTCAGAAGCAGCAGGATTGAATGTGAGAATGTGAAACAGATGAGAGATAAAGGACAGAGGTATTTTTCACTCAGTCTCACCCGCTGCATTAAAGATAAAGAAAAGAGAGGGGGAACACTTTCTATTCTTATGTTCTGCAATTACCCAGTAATTCCATTACAAATAAATGACTTTTAAGTTAAGTACAAGTTGATTAATCAATAATCATTGTCAGATTACAAGATAAAAAGTCGACAAGTTTAGTTTTTGGATAATCTTGTTTATCTCATTTCTATTTATGTTCAAATGATTCAA
>JARVJO010000164.1:24877987-24892771 GCA_031762555.1 Cynodonichthys magdalenae | reverse complement strand
TTGGTAAGTGACCTCCCCAAAAAACATTTTTATAAAGACCGAAATGACTATAATGTCATATTAAAGTGTTAATGTTAAAAAATTTAGTATGCACTAGTATATTGTATAATATTTATATATATATATATATATATATATATATATATATATAAATATATATATGTCACATAGATCTTCGTACTAGGCTACCTATGTCTGCTATGTCCTGGAGTGACATGATATGTGTCACGTGCAGCTGTCATGGATTGTGTACAAATAAATACGGTTCAAAGTATTTATACTTCTCATCCAACCACAGTTAAATTCATTCTGTCCAGGAGGCGTAAATTATCAGGATAGTATTTTTTTAACAATAGCAAACCAGAATAAGCAAATATGAAATAAAAATAACGACTTTCCACTTCTTGCCTTTTTTAAAAGTGTAAGGAGTAAAAAGTACAGATAATTGTGTAAAAATGTAAGAAGTAGAAGTAAAAAGTAGGCTGAAAAAGAATTATTCAAGTAAAGTACAGATAACCAAAATTTCTACTTAAGCACAGTAACAAAGTATTTGTACTTACTTACTTTACAACTCTGTCGTTAACTAACGTTAGCTAACATTAGCTAACGTTTTCTTCTGGATGTTGTTTTACAAATATAGTCTTTATGATTTGTATATAGCCAAACTGTAATACTGAAGATTTTGCAGAAATCTTCTCTTGCTCCCAGACAACTACTGCTCACTTTCTTGGAGTGCCGTGTGCGTGAAAGGGGGTGGTAATGGGGGACAGCCGGTAACAAAAATACATAAACAGCAAGGATTCAGGTTTGAATCTGAATCAGGACATTTTATTTTGAATGAAAGCGAGAATATTAACAAATAAATTCAACAATAGTTATATTTCCACAGTTGTGTGTTCTTGACTGGTCTTGAAATAAACACCTGGGTCCTAGACAAGACCAAGACCATCAAAAAGTGGTCTTAAGACCAAGACCGGTCTCAAGTACTACAACACTAGTGTAAGCAAGGGTTAGCGAGACCCCTTATAAAAGATGTATATTTTTATTTCATTTCTTGACTCTCAGAGTGCATTGAAGTACTTAATGTGACTATGGGAAGTTATTTAAGGTAGTTTTTTCAGAAGCACAACAGGAAGTCTTCAGCAACGCCTGAATCAGCCACATCATTACCATTAATCATCCTGAACATGTGGTATTTCTGTCTCTCTGATGACACATATTGTTAAGCAGTGATTTGTTTGTGTTTTGTTTTGAGGTTGAGACTGCCACCTGTGATGTGGTTTTGGCCCCGCCAGACATTTAAATACTTCATCTGCTGCTACTTGGTGGATTCGAAACATCTGAGGACATTCATTATCCCAAAGAGCCAGACAGACCTGGAACCAGTAAATTTCCTTCTATTAAAAGGCAGTTCTCGCCTCCAAAAGGTTTGCTGGAATTGGGTTTAGATGAGGCAGAATTCTTTCCTCTTGAGTTCATTATACACATCTAATAAAGCGTGCACCATGGCATGGCACAGCTCCTTCATTTCATCTGCACATTTAATCTGGAAAATGTCAATCTATCAGATGCAACAAGACACTCATGATGAGGTGTGCCTATAACTGAATCGGGAACGACAGGTGCTGACCCAGTTTTGTATTAAGTGCTCTGTTTGTGTGCCACTTCTCTGTATGTAGCAGGTTTCTACTTACCGGTTCTGTTATTCTGTAGATGTAGACCTTTCCTTTCTCTAAGCCTGCACTGAAGTACATTGGTGCCGCCACCAAAAGGTTGTCAGTTATTCCGTCTCCATCAAAGTCCACAGGTGCAATCTCACTTCCATAATAGGATCCAATCTGAAAGAAACAGCATATAATTATGTAGATTGCAGCTTAGCTATTTGATTACACTGCCATCTGGAAAAGTGCTTTGCTGTAATATAAAGTCCACTCTGAGCTAAAATGACAGATTTCTTTCCTGCTGCCTCTGAAACTACGTCTTATTTGTGTTTGATTTATTGATGAGCTCAAGAGGCTTTTGAACTTGAATATCACGGGCACATGGTGGTTCTTATTGAGTCACAGAAAAATGGCCAACTCTGATGCTTTCATTGATGCCCGAGCTGTGACAGCTTTACTGAAGGAGTTTGGACCGGACACTGGAAAAAAACAGAACATCTATTGGTTTGAAAAAAAAAATTGAAACATCTGCCTATAAAATAAAAAAGGCTTTCTGATCAAAGTGAGTTTTCAGAAGACATGAAACTCCATCTGTTGTTCTGGAAGACATGTTGTTGACAAGGTACATTGTAACAGTCTGTGTAGTGTTGCCAAGTATGAGTGCAGTGGTCAATAACATATCTGAAATTACCAAATATAAAACTGATGTATATTGGACACTGGGATTCATCTTTAAGAAATGATCTGCCAACAACTCCATCTGAACGACAAAATTCAGCCTGCATCACCATAAAGCTGAACATGTTTTTGTCATTTGCACAGCAGATAACAAACAGATACTCATTTTACTGAGATGGAGCCTGAACATAACGCTTTGAAGACAACATTTTGAATTTGATGGCTGAAACATGATCCAAAAAAGCTGGGACTGCGTTACATCACCTTTCATTTTAACAACACTCAATACGTGTTTGAGAACTGAAGACACTAACTGTTGAAGCTTTGTAGGTGGAATTCTTTCCCATTTTTGCTTTATGTACAATTTAGTTGCTCAACATCACAGGGTCTCCATTGTGATATTTTGCACTTCATAAGGCAGGGCTGTATGGTAATTTTTGTAGCTCATAGCACTGGTGCTACTGGGGTTGCTGGTTTTGTAGCACAGAACAAAACGTTGAAGCACCAGCACAAAATGTCTGTTATTCTCCATCAAAGGAAATGTAGGAACTGTTGTAGGACAGGAGTCACTATCTTATTTGAGATTTCAGGAGTACTGAGGAAATCCTTCTGTTAAGGATTCTTCATGATAATTATCAATAATAATTTACTATGGTAAAGTATTTTTCTTAAAAATACAACCCCTGGCAAAAATTATGGAATCACCGGCCTCGGAGGATGTTTATTCAGTTTAATTTTGTAGAAAAAAAGCAGATCACAGACATGACACAAAACTAAAGTCATTTCAAATGTGTTTCTCACTCAGTTCCTCAGAATTGAGTGATTCCATATTTTTTTCCCTCTGCTTGGCCAAAAAAAGTAACTCTTACTGACTGCCGCAATTTTTTTTCTTGATTTCTTTTAGTGTTCCTTAAAGCCAGAGAGTTGCCATTTGAAATGACTTTAGTTTTGTGTCATGTTTGTGATCTGCTGTTTTTCTACAAAATTAAACTGAATAAACATCCTTCGAGGCCGGTGATTCCATAATTTTTGCCTGGGGTTGTAAATGTGTGCAGCAGCAGGTGGATCTGAGTCCAGAGTTCTCAATTTGAATCACTTTTGGAGCTCTTGTGTGACTGGGACTATGGATAATCACGTGTCCCTTTTTCTCTGTCCCTGATGGACTGCAGACCTGTCCATGTGTCCCCTGCCTTCACATAGAGGCAGCTTGCTCAAGCCCCCACCCTGACTCTGATTAGGAACAAGGAAGACAGAATGAATGGACCCTATAGCAGGAAATGGAGATTTAGTTATAAAAAATGTATTTTTATGCTAGTCTGAATCTGTAAAATGTGAAATGCAGTGTTTTATTTTAATATGTTTGATAGTTTGTTTTTTTTTTTTTACAAATAAACATGTTTGCAATATTTATTCAAAATAAATCTGTTTCTAATTACTTTTGTATTATGCTTTAAAGAAACTTTTATTAGTAAAAATCTTCAAATCATGCATTGTTTCTCAAAATTATTGTCTTTGTAACACTTCAAAAGAACTCTAAATCTTGTAGATTTTAAAATATCAGCTACAAACATACAACTTATAGAAAATGTTCCTTTCAGTGACTAAAAAATATTTATTCCCCGTGTTTTAATGCCTGTTTCTAATCTGGGACTTAAAGGGTTAATGCAAGGTGTGTGGGTGTGTGCATGTTTTTACTACATCATGGGTACCATTTTCCAGAAAAACACAGCCTTGTGGGGACCCACTGCTCCTCCTGGTAGAGATGCTGATTTTGGGTGGGGGATTGGGTTTAGAACCAAGGGTGTTGTTGACATCTGGCTTTGACTTTGCATGGTGGAGTTTAACCTTGCACTTGTAGATGTAGACAAACAGCATTCACTGTGTTTCTGAGCCCATGTAGTAATATCAGTTACAGATTGATGTCAGTTTTTATTGCAGTGCTGCTTGAAGGATCGAAGGTCACGAGCATTCAATGTTGGTTTTGGCCTTTATACTTACTTGCAGAGATTTGTCCAGATTCTATGAATCTTTTGATGATATTATGAACTGTACATGATGGAATCCCTAAATTCCTTGCAACTGTACATTGAGAAAATGTGCTTACACTACTGTTCACGACCCCACCCCATCCTTACTTGTGAACGACTGAGCCTTTCAGGGATGCTACCTTTATACCCAATCATGACACTTGCCTGTTTACAATTACCCTGTTCACCTCAAACAGGTATTTTATGAGCATTTCTCAACTTTGAGTCTTTTGTTTCCCCTGTCCCAGCTTTTTTGCAACATGTAGACATAAAATTCAAAATGAGTGACTGAAAAAAAAAAAGTTTATCTGTTAGAACATTAAACATCTTGCCTTTGTAGTGTGTTCAGTAGATTATACTGAAGGTTGAGAAGGATTTACAAATCATATTCTGTTTTTATTTATGTTTTACACAACGTCCACACTTTGATGGAATTGAAGTTGTGGATGTTTGTTGATTTCGGTAAGTTGTGGCTGTGACTGTACCTGGTGACCTTTGAGTGAGTGCAGGATGGTCAGGTTGCCTGAATTATTTAAAGTGAAAATGATGACTTTGCCAGTGTGGTTGAATCGTGGAGCTCCCGCTACGAACAGACGACCACTTTTTGAAGACACCACAGATGTTACCGTGTAACCTGGACATGGGACACAGACAAAAACACATATTACAGCTCCAGTCACGGGCAATACATCTTCTGAAGATTGTGGCCTAAGTGGGTTATTCTGTGTGATGTCCGTATTGTTGAAACTGACCACATAAATTAGGATGACTGTTTGCTTAACAGTGAAAATTTAGTTCAATTATTGGGCACTGTGGTTTGCTCCACTCTTTGATTAAGCACAACAATAGACTAACCTGGTTGAGTTTCATGAAAGCGATCTTCATGACTCACGGAAAAGTAGCAAAAATTTGCAATGTGAGAAGTGCAAACTCCATGCCATGTTTTATTATGCAGAGCTTTATGTCTCGGTTTTTGATTTATTTAATGTCCCATTTTCCAAATGAACATTTTGTTATTCTTTTCCACATTCATGTCATTTTCAATACTTCTTTGATCCCAGGTTTAATATTTGCTGTGTGTCTCCAAAATTATGTATCCACCTCTATTGCTTTTGAGCTTAGATTGGCTTTTATTGGCAGCCTGCTGGACAAGCTTGAATGCAACCCACTGATGGTAAAAACAGAGGTCTGTGGTGTTGAAAAAAGATGAGGGTGGGTATGTTGAAGAGCATGCAAGCAATGGGTACACTTTATAAAGGAGGACGTGGTGTTAAATCACAAATCCATTTAATTGATTTATTTGAAAAGAAAATTCACATTAATCAATATTCTATGAATATAAATGTGCTAGAATTAGCACAACAGCTACATTTCATCCATTGTCCTGAGCAGATAAAGGAAATAAAAAAACGTTTTTATAACAAGTGCACAAAACGAATAAAACAATGGGGGAAAAAACAAACCAACAAAACATACATACATCTCACACTTAAAAGCAACTTATTTTACAAAAGAATACATGACGGATTTTTTTTTAAGCCAAACTTTAAATTTATTTTTTAAAATGGAGCAATTATCTCAGCCTCCTAAATGTCCTGGTAGTTCATTCCTTAAGTGTGTTCTTGTAACTGACATCACCTTTTCCCCAATTTTATTTTCCATCTTACTATGACAGTTCCATCTGGTTTAAGATCTAGTGTTTATTCTGGATTTATACTGTACTTCTAAATAAAAAAAAACTAAAGGTGGAGGGTTACAGTATCTTCTGTATATAGCTCAACGTTGATATATGAACATACATTTGGCAAGTCATTACCATGAAGATTAAAAAGAATAGGTCCAAATATAGAGCCCTGGGGGACCCCATCTGAGCAGTTAAGATATGGTGAGATTGAATCACCAATCTGTACAGCCTGTACTCTATTAGAAAGATATAATTACATCCAGCAGATGGCGTTGTTTGAGAAATTACATTAACATCCTGATTAATTGTATCAAAAGCTCATTTTAGATTTAAAAACACAGCTCCAACACAATCTTTCCTGTCCAGTAAGTTTTTGATATTCTCAAAGTAAAAACAGGTAGCAGTTTCAGTTGAATGATGTTTTTAAAAAAATGCACATGGTGGAGAGGTGTAGCACATATATTAAGATGGTTCATTGCATGGAGACTCATTTCTGAGCAATCTTTGAAACAAAAAGTAGAATACTAACTGGTCAACACTTTCCTGGTTAGGTTTTATCACCATCCTTAAGAACTGGTTATTTAGCTGTCTTCCACACTGTTGGCACAATTGTACTGTTTTAAAGGTACCTTTATCAAATAGATAATTGGTATTCCAAGGGCCTCTTTATTCATTTTAAAACAGTTACTGTCAAGACAAAACATACAAATAACTTAGCTTTGGAAGTCATTAAAATAGCCTGCATATGACTCTTCTAAAAAAAAAAGAAGAAGAAAATGTGAACAAAAGCACAAAACTGATCTCTGTAAGAACTAATGTCTAAATTTCCAATTTATTTCACACCTCTTCCTAAACTTTTCCTGACGGCTTTTTACAGTTTTGCACAGCCTGATGCTACTCACCTAAGTAGGCACCGTGATTTTTGAGCTCTTCGGGAAATTCCTGCATGTAGGATGACTTTGGAGGAACCACCTTCCCCTGCCGTGTGTCCTTCAGCACTGCTCCATTCCAGTCATAAGCACCAACAGCTCCCACCAAAATCCCATCCTGTAGGAGAATCCAAATATAACGCTTATAGTATAGCCTAAAGGAGAAGAATGAATATAATAGGTTGCGCAATAGATTAAGTTATACTTTATCTCAAAAACAACTTTTTGTTTCCTTGAACTGAGTTGTTTCTGGTGTGTTTAATCCCACCTGGTTTTAATTTTCAACATTCTTGTCATTTTTGTTGAGGTGAGTCTATACTGTAAGTAAGCAGTAAATAGAGACATACGTGTGTCATTTTGTATGCTGTAGTTAAATTAGTGGCTGTCTAACCTCAGGAATGTCTCATTTGACTGATTAACTTTTTTAACAACCACAACAAGCACAGAACCCTGCTGTGATGCTGACCACATACATTATGTTACTAAATGCAGGAAACAAAGAAAAACAGTGAGATGTTTCCCCAAAATATAAAGAAACAACAACAAACTGATCAAATAAAATGCAAAATCTGCTATTAAAACATTGTCTTTACTGGTCTGTTCTTGACTTGCTGTTCAAAAAAGGAAATAAACAACAACTGTAACACAGGGAGACTAGAGAAAGGATTATCTATAATCTGTGGTTCAACATACTTTGTGTTTCTGGTGCTGTGATTGTAGGGTTTCTCTGCATGATTTCCTTTTTTTGTGTGGTACACAATATTATCCACAACACAATTTCCAGCTTGGTCTGGTCTGGAAAACTTGTGATTGTCTTCCTGAAATACGGATTTGCATCTACGTTTGCATCTACCACATTTGCTCTACGTCACTCTTTAGCAGCAGCATTACGCCACTGTGGTTAATTGGTTCTGGCCAAAAATAATCTCCATGGCAAACGGTTCAGCCTCATAAAACAGTGACCTATTTCTGCTGCAGCTACATTTATGGTCATGTACCTCCCTTTGGTTTGGATGTCAACTCTTTGTTGTGCCAAAAAAATCTTCTGTGGTTAGAAAAAAAATTGCATCCTTAGATCGGCAAAACACAATAAAATATCTATATTTCAAGAAAAAAAACAAGTAAATGAGCAGGAAATACAAAGAAATTCCATCCATCATCTTTACCCGCTTTTTCCTTTCCTTACAGGTCACTAATGCCCAAGTCCAGCAGTGACTGTGTGAGGGGTGCAGTACACCCAGGACAGGTCACGAGTCCATCACAGGGCCACAAAAAAAATATTTTTAATTATTATTATTCCTTCTTTCCATTAACTTTTAGCAACAGAAAATAGCAGACGGAAAAATGGGCAATGTATATAAACGCACAGTATATGACACGAGCTTCATTCAAAGTTGACTCTAATTACATTTAGTAAAACCATCTGGGCCCTCTGGACCATTTTTCTCTTTTAAAACACCAACATTCTTTCCAAAACGTTATCCTACTCTCAACACTCATGCTGGTCTTGTCGAGAATCCCTGGAATCTGGCCCAATAGACACAATTTCCAGCCCTTCCAGCCACCCAGCTGCAAACCCTGCTATATATTTATTTTTCTCATAAATTGGACTTTTTTTTTTACCAGCAAGGTCTGAAGTGAAAGGAATCTGAATATTAAAACACCTGCAACAGAAACTGTATCTTAAAACGTCAGGAGGAGAAAAATGAAAATAGGATAGCAGGTACAGTAGAGGAGATGTGTCTGGGATTATTTTATTTTATCTTCCAGCTGTGTAGCATCAAAGCCAGCACACCTGCCACTAAGAGGCAGGCAAAATATTCTAAGAAGTTAAAGAAAAAGAAGACATTCTGAGTAAGACTGTCTCAATCCTGTCTAGGCTCTTCAACAATTTGTTTCACTAGGGGACAAACTGTGTCTTATTTTCCACTGCTGAATGGTTGAAAAAATAAAAAATAAAATCTGTCTGCTTGTCAGTGGCTCCTAAATCTGGATGACCTAAACCTCTGGGGCCACGCAGCAGGCCTCTCAGAGGGGAAAAGAGTGATAAATGCCTCATTGTGGGAAGGGGTTACGAAGCGGCAGAAACTGAGACAATGTGTGTTGTTGTACACACCGACACATGGTGTGAGACAGCAGGATAGCAGAAGTCAGACTCACCTCCACGTTGTGTGCGGAAAAACCTGCCTGTGACATCTGGAGGCCAAACGCTGTCCCATTCTTACTGGTTCCTGTGTAAACAAGCCAGACTTTAAAGTCTGAAGCATTCCAGACGCAGAAAAACTGCACTTTCAAGCCACAGCACATTTATAGAAAAAAAATTAGTCTTTAAATAAGCATTTCAAATTCATGAATACTTTCATAAACTAAAAGGAGAGACTTTTTGAACTAGTTGGAAACACGAAATTGCAAATAAGTGGAAGTTTTTATGACATGCACAGGAAGTCTAAAACATATTGGTAAAAAACTGTGACTCTAATGCTCCAGAGCTATGGAAACTAAATGGAAAACACTTCTAGACTCTCAACTCCGTAACTGTTTTCAAACCAAATTTGTCTTACAATTTTTTTATATGGTCAAAATTCCAGCAACACAGAAGCATCACTTTGTAACACAAGCAAAGTGATTGAGAATCTTTCACGTTTTTCAAGAAATTTTGGAAATTCTCTCTCAAATAACAGTTGCAGCTCTTTAAAACACAGTCATCATGGGAATTAGGTGTGCAAGAAAAATTAAAAAATATTTTTATTTCAGAAACTCGTAAAAATGTATAAAACTCTGTTAAAATGGGAAAAAATATATAATTCTTAAATTACAAACTCAATTTTTTACTAATTCATTAACTCAGATGCTTTCATGCAGGTTTTCTTTGCTTTGTTGCTGCTAAATTGTTCATTTAAAAATACACACCTATAATAACTTTTAAAACTTGAAGATCTACTGAGAGCACATAAAGCAGAGGTGGGTAGTAACTAGTTACATTTACTTAGTTACATTCACGAGTAACATTTTGGGAAAAAAATGTACTTTTGGAGTAGTTTTACTACACTGCACTTTTTACTTTATTAGAGTAATATTTAAAAATTTTGCTACTCTTACTTAAGTAGAATTTTGAAATTCTCTTCCCACCATAATTTTACTAAATGAAGAACAAACTTGTTTTAACCAAAAATGCACCAGAGATACACAGAGTTTATGTTTAAGTGAGACCTTACCTACTGTAAGTATTAGTTTCATAAGTTTGATAATGAAAAAAAAATAGACTTGGAAATGTGTTTCTTCTGCTGGAATTTGTTATTTTGTAATTATATTATTTATATGTATATATTTTTTTCGTCTGTAAAACACCAGAATTTGAAAACAACTTTGTATTTTTTGTCAGTCTGATGACATTCATTTAAAATATTAAATCAATGTTATGATCAGTTACTCTGTACTCAGGCAGCCTTTTTACAAAATACTTTTTTATTATTACTTGAGCAATTTCTTGGAAGGCTAACTTTTACTTTTACTTGAGTAAAACTATGTTAAGTAGTGCTACTCTCCATATAAGAATTAAAATGTACACAATGTTAAGCCAAACAAATTAAATTAAATTAACACATCTTGCTTCAATTTTTGTAATTTATGTTCATTAAATGGTAAATGGTAAATGGACTGTACTTATATAGCACCTTTCTGTCCAACCAGGATACTCAAAGCACTTTACACTACAATCTGTGTCCTCATTTACCCATTCACACAGCACTCTACTAGATCTCCTACAAAGATAACATTCCAGTCATTACATTCCATCTTGAAGGTTTGCATGCAGACAAAGCACTAAATGAACAGAACTAAAAGTGTTGAATTAAAATGTCTTTTGCACAACCTTCCAGACTAAAGATGCGTTCCCCAAGAGCGTCCACGATATCTTTCAGCGCCGCCTCGTCTGTCACGTTAAAGAAATGTTTGTCATCTGGGTCACTGGCAATGTACTTGATTTCATTGAGGAAGGCCTCGGGGTTGATGCCTCTGCGGTTGTAGTAGCCAAGCACCTGTCAATGTAAGATTTGGACATTCTGATTCTGCATATTTGAATACTGATAATACATAATCTGCTTTTTTGAGGAATGTAAACCAGCATAAGTAATCACACAGAACTATGATAGACTAATTGTAGCCCTCTGAAAAGGGTTCAGAATTTTGGTTTCCTATAAAAATGTGAGTGTTGTCACCATTTCCAACTGATTTGAAGCCAAATTATGTCAGAGTTTTTGCTCAGTTAGAAAGAGACTAAGAAATCAAGTTTGCCAATAACCTCACCAACAGCGGCAAAAAGCAATGAGCTCTGTGGTCTGGAGGACATCATTTACACCTTTAATTTATAAAAAAAGTTTGGCGCTCTGAGGGGCTCTGAATGGTTTTTAGTGAGACATCTGGAAGGACTTGTTTTAGCTAAGGGCTCTGTCACACTATGACATTTTAGACAACTTATGCCTACATCTGCAAATTTTGTCCAACACACTGACACACGCTGAGGAAGGTACAAAAAAAAGCATCAATTAGCACCTTCTCTTGGACAAGATCATAACCTGTTGGTAATGGCTTGAACAGATTTAAAACCTATGAGTAAATTATCCCTACCTTAAACATAACGTGTTTGGACTTCTGCAGCACGTTTGTGCAACATTAGTGGAACTTATGCAGAACTCTGCACAGCCTGTTGGAGAACAATGCAATGTGGGCAGCAGTCACACAGTGACGCACAGCATCAACTTATGAAAAAAATCTACAACAAGTTGATGGAAGTTAGGCATAATTTTAGAATAACTTACCAACACATTATTATAAGAGGGCATAAGTTGAGATCCCAGCACAGAGTTTTGAACATGCTCAAAATTTTCACCTCATGCAGAACTGTTGCTAATCAGTTTTATGCACATTTCATGTCTGTTCCTGGTCAGTTATATATATGTTCACACATATTACATGAAGGTTGCTCATATGTGGACATTCGTCAGAAATAAGCTGGGTAATTATGAAGTGGACATGTAACTTCCATCAGAATGTGTGGACGTGTCCCTCAATGATTGACTGACAGCTGTCAAATGTCAGGGAAGAAGTGTATATAAAGTGTATAAAAACAATATATTTGTCAGACAGTTTTAAAATATACAAAATAATTAGCAGAGAGCAACACAAAGCTGGCAGATATATATTGTTTAACCAGCTGTCAGAAAAGATGATCCACAGAAAAATGCTGGACAAGGTGCTGTGCAGGAGACCAATCTGGTGATCTTTAAAACAGAGACTCGGGTCACCGCGGCATCAACATCAATCAACAGCTGCACGTGTTCTGGCACAAATGGGATGTTTTTTGTGCTATAAATTGATCAGCTGCCTGTGAAGCGCAGCTCGCAGCCTACAGCTGGATCACTGCGTGCGGCTCGGAGCGCTGCTCCGCTCAGCTCAGCTGCGCATTTCGCTGTCATTCGTAGCCTATATGTTGCTTTACTTACAGGAAATATGTGGTTTTGGTTTGTATTTTTTGCACCACAACCCGACGTTCCTTCTGTCAAAGTGTCAGGTTTAAAGTTTATCAAAAATATCTGCAAATTTAAATCCAATACAGAATTACAAGATTCTGAACAAGGTTCTGGTGAATTAAATGAGCTAAAATGTTTATATTTGGAACCAGACTATAACATTATTTTGATCAATGCATTTATTGATAAAATATGAAAAATAAATTGTTTATTTTTACATTGATTCTGTTGATTTTGTTTGCATTGTTTTATACCTGTATTAAACATAATAATAATTATTAAGAAGTTAAATTGATTTTGCACATGAGCCTTGAAACATTGGTCTTAGGGTGTTAAAAAAAGTTACGTGCTACTTCAGATGGTGTCGGACTTATGCCCACTTATGAGTAAAAAATGAATAACTTACTTGTGAACTGATGCATAAATTATCTGTAGCATACCTGTAGCTTCCCTTATCAACAACACGTTGGCATAAGCTGAAAATTATGAGTATGTCCAAAATGATTGTCTTTCCATCGTGCTGACAACATGCTCACAACTTAACACCTAATGTGTGCAACGTACAGCCATGTAGGACAAAAATTGCATAAGTTGTCTAAAAGGTCATAGTGTGACAGGGCCTTAAACACAATGAGGTCACCTCAACAATGTCTATGATGTTCCAAAGATGTGCAGAAAGCCACCAAAAAACCAAGTAAAACCTAAAATAATATAGCAGAAATCATGTGAAGGACTGGTCCAGTAGACTCACAGCTATGGCGTAACGGGTGATACCATCCTTCTCACAGTCTTCAATAGCTTGCTGGAGATCGGGGCTGTCATGTGACTCACCATCAGTTATCACTATCATCACCTTCTTGGCACCACGCCGACCTCCCTGTTTGAAAGCTTGGGAGCTATGAGAACGTTTAAGAATGTTTAATATCTTCAGTCAAACTACAGGAAAGTTTGTGAGAAAATAGAGATACTGTACCGAGCTGTGCTGATGCCCAGAGCCGTGTTGGTCTCCTCTCCGCCACGCTGGTCGATGCTTTTGGCCCTTTTTACCACCTCCTCAACTGATTTATAATCACTGAGTTGGAATTCATGGACCACCTTCTCACCATACTGAACAACCCCAACCTACCCAAGAATAGATTTCATTGACTCAATAAAAAAGACAGAGCTTTGTCTTCCTAAGCTGATTTGTTTCTGTTGACATGCAAAACTAAAAAACTGAAGAAAATGTGACGAGATTTCTGAAACTTTTAATGATCCAATGACCATCGGCTGTGAGTTCAGGTTGCCATGGTGATGGTAAGTGTGAGATTGTCCACAAGATTCCCCAAAAGCGTATGTAGGCTGCCATGACAGTCGCTAGTCCCGCCCCCCTGTTTCATATTTCCGGTGCGCAAGAAATTCATTCATTCAGATAGATAAGATAACAACAAATCCAGTTTGTTTTTGCTTGAACTGGTGGCTTGAGCTGTTCAATCACGAGTTTAGATTCAATTTGTGTTTTTGTTGGCTGCCACAACAATTGAAGGAAACTGAGAAACGGTTAGGAAACATTTTGCCTGGAACAAGACGTAATAAAGGCTTCAAGCTCAGCGCCCTACAAACAAACTGCATTTTATGCCGATGGAGGATCTTAAACTAACCTGGCTGGAAACTTTAAATCTGAAAAACTCACAGAAGAGAGTTTGTTTGCTTTTTTCATTTTATCGACAAAAATCCCGCGGATATTCACTCCGGTCCAGAGCTCGATCTGGGCTAAGGCTAAGGGCTACCGAACGTGGCTTTTCTGACCCACTGTGAGTCAGACAGCTTCCAGTAATATCAACTAAAACCCTGAATCAGTGCCCGGTGAGTTAAATTTAAATGTTGTGTGTCCCCTTTCACTATTAAATCTGCAGTTCTTTGCTTTTACTAATGAAAGCTTACGGTGAATGGCGTTAGCATCAGCGCTAGCTACTGTTAGCCTGGTTGATTGTTTGCATGATATTTGCAGATAAGTCTTAAATTTAAAGAAATGCTATGCCTATGGTTAGTAGCTGTATGTTGGCAAAACTATATAAATGCCTTGATTTAACTGTCTCAGTTCTGAGTACGCTTACAATAATAAACAATCCTCTCCTCAAATACATGCTAAAATCATGGCAGGATTAAAAGACGAGGAGCTTTGCACCCAGGGGCTATAAAAATCCCTGGTTTGTTTTAGTAAAATATATGCTAACGGAGTTACTAGAGGCAGTTTATTTATCTTTGTTTATCATTTATTTAAAATGACTGCAGATA
>JARVJO010000164.1:24859581-24873219 GCA_031762555.1 Cynodonichthys magdalenae | reverse complement strand
CACGTGACTTCCGCATTCCATTCTTTCTATAGAAGTCAACGGGAGTGTCGCAACTCTCTCTCTATAGGGCTCTGGTTTACACCAAACGCGTGAGGAGGCGTGCGTTTTGAGATTTTTGGAGGCGCGCAACGCGTTTGGTGTAAACGTAGCATCAAGCATTGTTGCGAATAGTTCTGAAGTGGGAGTGTCTGAAACAGTAGGAGGTTCTTAAAGAGACAGGGGCCAATTTCAAGGCATTTAAATAGACTATGATGCAAAATCGAATTTATTTTTGGATATATACAGCATTTTCATTACAACTGAAGGTAACATAGTTAATGGATTGCTGTATAGAATTAAACTGTATGTGCCAGGAAATAACATAATAACCCCCAGCCCCACATGCACACTGATGGAAGCATAATGTTGTCCAAAATGTTTTTGCATGCCGAAATTTAAGTTTGTTCATCACTTGTTTATCCATATATTATAGTTGACTGTCAGGTTTAAAGATGCCTGATTAAATTTTACTTGGTGGGCAGCAAATGTTTGTGGTGAATACACTTTATAGATTTCCAGAATCAATGCATCAGTAGTACTGACTTATGTAAATGAATAAATACAAAAGTGTCTGGATGGCAGCTAGTGATAAAACTGTTAGTGTTATGATCTGTATCTGTGTTTATGATTTATTCTGGTTTTCTGTCTTGTCTCTCTCTGTTTCTTCCTCCTGCCTGTCTTTGCTCCAGCCCCGCCCACTCACACCTGATCCTCATGTTTCTTCCCCAGGTGTTTCTTGTTTCTTCTCTAATTAGTTGCCTTTATATTCTGTGTCCTGTCTTCAGTTTTTTTGTTGGTTCATTGTGCTGTCTATACAGACTGTTGGATGTTTTCATGTTTTGCCAAGCCAGTGAGTTTTTTTTTTTTTTTTTTGAGCTGCCTGTCAGTCTTTTGCGTTTTAATAAATATTTTCTTTTTGCCCCTCAACCTGCCTGCACTTTAGGTTTATTCCTGCCACACCATCATTACAGTTAGTTAGAAAATACTGGAAATCAAACTTCACAAACTACTGGAAGTTTTGTCTGGAGGTTCCATGAACATATGCAGTATTTTCATCAAGTTGTTAATCTTCGAAAACAGAAAACACCCCAACTCATAGTCAAACGCAAAGCACTAGAATGAAATACCTCTGGAGTGAAGATGCCCTTTTTTAAAATCGAACAATTAACCAAAAGTTTGGCAACAACTAAAACATGTTTGACTCGTCATAGTCTAGGTGAAAACCTGGGACCATGTCCTGTTAGCCAGTAGTTTTTGTTATCTAGATATCTCTTGGTAAATCATCTGATATTGAACGTATTCTGGTTTATTACAAATAAAAGTGCTTTGGTCAGGATGTAAATACATTATATAATGGTTTTCTTTCAGCCCCTTCCCCTGCCAAGGAAACAACAGCAACCAAACTGACCCAACCGATTTGGCAACTGTTTTGTATCAGATGCCCTTCCTGACACACTGAGGCTTGAACCCACAGCCTCAGGATTAGGAAACCGCAGCACTAACCATCAAACTACCGAGGCCCAGAAGTGTTATGCAATGTAATGGTTGAAATTAAATCTTACTTGTATGGCGACTATGGTTTTAGATTCAGTTTTCAAATTCTTTGGAAAATAGTCAAGGACACTTTCATCAGAATGTCTAAATTATTTCAGCTATTTAGGACTGAATCACAAAGATGGTCATGTAAGGAATTAGAGGAAAAAAGTGAAACTCCTTAGTAATTTAGGTATTTTTTAAAGAAGTGACATTCCAGCCTATCATCTTTAAATTAAATATTATTCCATCCTTTACAGTCTCCATAAACAACATTCACTTTCTGATGATATAGTTTAGTTTCTTGGCAGTCATGTAGAAATCAGTGTGTTCAAAAATGAAAGTCTGAATAATTAAGCAGAAAACCAGCTGGATATCTTCTAAAAATCCTCATTCTCATCTGCTCCAATCAGCTCCATACAGCAGCACAGAGCACAGGCCTCAGAGTCAAAAGCCTTGGGCCGTATCAGGAAACCAAAACAAAAACATCCCAGTCTGTTCCAGGCTGAATCTAAGCAGAGACTCTCTGCACAACTCAGAACTTCTCATCTCCTAAAGATTCAACCTTTTTAACCTCTTCAGTCTCTTCCTGGTTACACCCCTGGAGGTAGTCATTTTTGCCTCAGACGTCAGAAAGTACCCAACTTTTGTTTATGCTACAGAGAGAACATATTGATAACATACACCAACTCATTTTCTGATTTAAACGTAAGGCTGCAATCATCAGAAAGTATGAAACACAACATCTAACATTCAGTTAATCATTTACAACATTTCCTTCAGTCATTCAAATGGAATCAGTGTCATAATAAACAATTACATATCCAATTTTAGTATTATTTTCTTTAATAACAATTTGATTTAAACAAACAAAATTAGCAAGTTCTTTCCTAAATATAATTTTCCTTTGTTTTATTATGTTTATTATACAATATGCAATTTGTGTTGTTCTATCATTGTTCTCCGACATTTTGTGTTGTATTGCTGCTTCTCGACCATGTCGTCATTGTAAATGAGATTAGGTTCTTAACTGACTTACCTGTTAAAATTAAAGTTTTATATAGAATAATTTTATGAAATCCAGCTTAGTTAAAAACTGAAGTTTTAACGGTTTATGTGAAAATGAAGTTGCAGCAACACAGCAGCTTTATTTTTATTAGCATCAATATAAGAGCAATATAAGATACTGTCTGATAAAAAGGAAACATAAATATAACCTCTACTAGTATTGACTTTGTATTCTGTCATTTTTAACCATCAGTCTGAACGTTACAGGTAGAAACTGTTTTCCATTTAGCTACAAATTCATCATCTTGTGCCCTAAAAGATAGTTTACTGCTTTAAAAGTTAAAATCTAAGTTCTACTTCTACTACAGTGAGTTAAAAGTTTGAAAACACTAAGACCTCTGATTTGTTTGCTCTACATCTGAGAGCAAATAAAGCATTTTGGAGACATGGAAATTAGAGAATGTTTAAAAAAAATCAGGTCTGAACTTCTGCAGCATGGGGCCCCTTCACACAGGCACTACACAGTGGGAAATTTTCCGTGTGAGATGCATTTTTACAGCTCAAAATACTCAGGAGAGACATCTGGTCGAAGCATGCAGGGCACAGTGCATGTTGTCTAATGTATGCTTGGGAAATCTGAGTGTTTTGTTTAGGCTGGATCACCGTGCAGGATGGTGGATGATTCTCCTGATTTATACTGACTGTTCTGAGATCATACAAAAACAGTGTGTACATAAACAATACATGATACCCAGCAGTAACTCTGATAAGCCCTCACACATGCATACTGTAAATTTTGTGGAACATTTCCTCATGTATTCACACATAGTGTTATCCCATTTCCTGGAGATGTCGCTTGGGAGTTGGGAGTTGAGAATCCAGACCAGCGGTTGCATATATTTGCCATGCCAGACGCAACCACTTTGGAAAATATATTGCAAATATATTTGTTTAACACATGCAATTCTTCTCTTAATACAGTTGTATTTGGAAATACAACTTAGCCTCAGAATCAGACTTTTTGGTGGATAATTTAGTTTTTTATTTGTAGCTTTACGTGTAACAAAAGCTATTTTCCAGCCACATTCCCGGAAACTCTAGTACCAGTTATGGCTTGATATATTCTAACAACAACAGAGGACAAGGGGAAATGTTCAAACAGTCTGTCACTGCACATCAAAGAGTGACTCATATGGAAGTAAGCTTCACTGTTATTGCTCTTGAAGCCAACTTTTAGCTTTTCACAGAATCTGGAAATCATTTCTCTACGGTGGCTCCAGCAGTGCTCACATTTTTATTGCTATTAATATCATGATTATTGCCTCAGTTATTGCTGTGCCTTGGCAGGAGGAAACACTGCATCGTAGGTTCAGGTCAGGACACATCTACCTTGATGAAAACAGACTATTGTTGCCTGGTACTCAGGACATTATAAAGTTTAGAAAAGAACTGATTCAATAAAGTTTGTTAGGGAGAGTGTATCATCACTGCAAGAAAAGGGAGAAACATTCAAAAATGTAACACAACCCCAAGAGAATGC
This sequence comes from Cynodonichthys magdalenae, assembly GCA_031762555.1. Classification (NCBI taxonomy): domain Eukaryota; kingdom Metazoa; phylum Chordata; class Actinopteri; order Cyprinodontiformes; family Rivulidae; genus Cynodonichthys; species Cynodonichthys magdalenae. The sequence continues at coordinate 24,869,099 of JARVJO010000164.1, read as the reverse complement.
TTGGACATTTTCTACCATGGTTACAAGGGAATACAGTATTTTGGGGTTTGAGGAAGTGCCATCCCAAAGCCCAGGCTGTCATTAGCTTGGTAATGTTTTTCATACGTGGAAAAAGGCAATGTGTATGCTGTGAAACCACATCCAGGCCCCAAACACAGAGAATGCTACTTCAGTGTCATGCTTGTTCAGGACATTTCATCCATCTGCATTAACAAGATGAGAGTACTTGTGTTATTGCTATCCTATAAATTAAGTCAATTGTAATATTCACATTCCTTTTTTTTGTCAAAGTCGTTTATTTAGCTTGGGTGCATTAAGCCAACAGTGACAAGAAAATCAGAAGACTTGTCAGGCCTTTGTTCGAACACGCTAATTATTGTAATTTGTTTGGCCCAAAGCACGTTTCAGCTTCAGAAACCTTCATATTTTCCTATGAATGAAATTTATGGTCATGTTAGTCAACTCGTTAGAAATATATTCTATAATTCATTGCAGAACCTTTTTCCAGCCTGAACTATTGTATCCCAACAGCTCTTAGATTAATCGGGCTGGCATGGTGGAATGACTCTTGCTTCTGCTTTTAATTAATTGTATTTTTGTTTTCACACTTCCAGCATGTAGAAACATGTTTCCCCTTCAGTGACTAATATAATAATGGCCAGATTCATTAAAAATTTCAACATCTATAAATCGATTTTTTTTTTAGCTTTAAGTTATTAAAACTGACTTATAACACATTTTTAAGATGCCTATTTGAATTTAACTAAACTAGAAAAATGGTCAACATGATGGGATCTAAGTCTTAAAAAAATGCTTGAATGCACACTGACTTTGTTTTTAGCTCACATTGATGCACCTATTCATCTTCACAGAACTGCACTTTGTCTGGTATCCCCTTCATTCATCCATCAATCCACCACTCCTTCCTTGTCTAAATAAGGGATGATCAACATACATAACGTTCATGTGTTTTGGACTGCAGTATGGGAGGAAACCTTAGAACCTGAAAAAAAACTCAAGCAGAAACAGAGAGAACATACAAGCTCCACATGGAATGGGATGGGATTCAAACCGGTAACCTTACTGTGTGGTTACAGTGCTAACCACAGCCCTGCTGTGCCGCTCATTTATGACCTCATATGTAGAAAAGTTGTAATCACAAACTCCTGAGTTCCAGACGAAAGTAGCATTTATACAAAGATTAGGCCCAAGATATCCCCAGATGGATTATGGGTTGTATTTTCAAAAAGGGAGTTTGTACTCTGATGATTCTGGTCTTATTTAATCAAAGTCAGAAAGAATATTTGAACACGAGAGGTAGTACCTGGAGATTACACATGGGCCTTTTTGAATAACAGATTTGTTTTTCTGTAGCCAACATCTTATAATAACCGCCATTCAGCATATTTTACAGCATAAACTGCCTCCGCTTTGTCATTGCATTTTATACCCAGCACTAAACCTATTTATTTTTCCAGTAATTGTTTTAGACAAGTTTTTTCTCTACATTAAGTTTAGAAAAAAATAATCTCCATTGTATTCTTCTATCTAAAATACTACACTTAAAATCAAACATTTAAGTAATGCTAAGTTGTGTTTGATCTAACCATTATTAGACTAATTTCTGCTTGGTGTAAAAAAAGACTTAAGTTTAAAAGTAAAGTCAGAAACAGGAGACAATTTAAAGACAGTAATGACAGAATTCATAGATTTCCTGTTGTCCCCAGTGATGTCCAACTGATGAGAAGAGGACAAGTCTCAACTGAGAAGACCTGGCAAAACCATAGAAAAGCAAACAGTAGAATGGTGAGTGGGAGGCTTTTATGATGCATAACTTAAGTATGCCGGTTCAACTATCCCTCCAGCTCCTATAAGCCAAACTTTACTATTTAAAGACCTTCTTCACAGCTGCCCAATGAGAATCTGTTAAAGCAAATAAATTAATACACCATAATATTGTGCAGATAAATGAGAAAATAGTTTATTCTTGACATGGTGAACTTTCTTTAACTTAGCAGTTCAGAAATTTGTCATAAGCACAAGCTGTCAATTTACTGAGATGTATGATCTATTTGATTTAAATTTAAAATCAGTAAAAAAAATGGGAAGATTTTCCACTTTTATAGTAAAAATTATTGCGTATTTAGCAAAAGGGTAAAGTCATCATGTGATTAATAAAACCTTTGGCACATTCAGTAACTTCCTTGAACTTAAAATATTATTAGATATCATTGAATATTTCCATTATTTGGTCTACCAAGACACCTTCTTCAGCAGCCTTTCTTCAGGTTAAGCTCATAAAAATCATTCTTTTAATAGAATCACGTTCCAGCTGTGATCATGCTCTTACTCAAATACACAACTGAGAATTTTTAGACATCACACAAGGAAAACTGGCACGCATCCTTTCTGGCAACATCAGAAATTGTAAGAATTTCAATTCTTCTCAAAACTCAAAAGGTGGAATCACTTCAGGGGAAACGGAAGATTAGAATGTTAAAAAGCATAAATCCCTGGAATTACAGCAGGAAACTACTTTTTTGATCAATCTGGAGTCAAATGTGTAAATAAAGTGAATTAAAGCAGCTGCTCAGGCTATCATAATAACACAAAGCACAAAATCTGCAGCTATGGCCCAGTGAAGTACTGAACTTTAGTTTTTAGCTGCATAGTGTGTATCCTATTTATAAATATGAATTTTATTTTTGAAACTCAAAAATAGAGATTTAGTTTTAATAAGCACAAGAAATATTTCTATACTGTCTGTATTTGATACAAATAGGAACACAAAGAACATGAAGATTTGTCATCATTACTGGAAAAGGTCATTTGTTACCAGAGGAAACAACTTAGAAATTTCTAAATAAAAGCATATATTTTTTTCTATCTATTATATGTCTATTTTAGCATTTACATTTTAACCTTATACATTTTTTTGTTAAATTAAGCAAAATAACTTCTCACCTTTAGTTAATTTGTTTTTACACAGCCCTGTCTCTATAGCCATATACAATTCAAAGTGTGTTATGGGTCATTCTGAAGAGCACAGTGCCGTAAAGTGTGGTACTGTTATAGGATCCCATCTTTGCAATAAGACAGTTTGTGAAATTTAATCACTTCTGGATATTCTGTGGTTATCTGTAAGTGATATTAGAAACTGGAAGAAAGAGCAGTTGCGGAAATGTGGAAGGCCATGTAGGGTCAAGGACTGCTGAGATATATGGTGCGTAAAAGTTGCCTATGCTCTGTTGAAGAGTTTTAAACTTCCACTGGCACGGCCTAACAGCTGCATGCAAACCTCACATACTGTAACCAAGTGCAATATCATGTGTCAGATGGAGTGATGTAAAGCACACCAACACTGTTCTGTGGAGCAATGGAAATGTGTTCTGTGGTATTACAAATCTTGCTTCTCTGTTTGGAGGTCAAATGATAGTTTGGGTCTGGCAGGTACCAAAAGAACGTCACTTTTCATTATACCAACATGAAATTAAAGGGATAATGGTATGGGAGCTCTTTTTCAGACTAGGCCCCTTATCTCCAAAGATGGGCAATCCAAATGTATCAGCATACCAAAACACTTTGGACATTATGCTTCCAACTTTGTGGCAACACCTTCCTGTCTAAAAATGACAGTGTCCCAGTGCAAAAAACAAGGACTGTAAAATAGATTTGATTAGTTTGGTGTGGAAAAATTTGACTGGGCACAGAACCCTAACTTTAACTTGCTCGGGCACTCAAAGACAAATTCCCACTTGAGCAAGTAGATGAACATTTGTAACAATTGCAAATCGCAGAGTGCAGTTTGTGCTACACCCCCCCGCCCATACCAATTCCTTAGGGGTAACACTGAACCCCATATTGAGATCAATCAAAATCTTTCCCTGGAGCCACATCATGAAAGACTCTTCTCCAGCTGAGAACTGTCACATCCTGTGCAGCACACACCCACAGACATGTTCACAAATAGAAAGGCTTACTTAAGTGAGTGTGCAGCTGTTGCTTCATTGACTAAATTGTTTTGATGGTCCTGAAACCCATAAAATGACCTAATCACCAGCATGGGAGAAAAACAAGTATTAACCAAAGTGTAAAACCCACTCAAAGCTGGAGATTTTATTAAGCTCAGATAAGCCAAAAACAAGCTTATTAAATGTCCTAAACCAAACATTGAGGAGAAGACAAACACAACGATTTTTGATTAGTTTTTTTATTTCCACTCTGTTTTTTTTTTTTTATTTTGGGGGGGAGTTAGTTTAGTTAGGTGTTGAAACAATTAATAAAACCACCAACATTCCAGTCCATCTACAGTATTCTGACTTGGCTACACTAGCTATATGTTGTTTGAACATTCTGTACAGATCCTCTCTTCCACCAAAAAATGTTTCCACTTCATTCTCAGACATTTACCTCAGCTGAGGCTGCGTCTCTGTTGACCTTCATTCCACATGCGTCTGCCTCATCAGACCTTTTTTAGTCCTGGTAGGCATGGTTTGCTTACCATCGCGCTTGTCGCTTTTAAAACTCTTTTAAAAACACACTTCTATTCTCTGGCTTTTGGCACAGCCTGAGACTTGTTTTTAGTTTTTGTTTTATTCCTGTTTTATTGTTTCTTAATTGAATTTTTAATGTTTGTTTTGTGTTTTTATGTTTTTGATTTTACGTGTACAGCACTTTGTTGCAGCTGTGGTTGTTTTTAAAAGTGCTTTATAAATAAAGTAGTAGTAGAAGAATGAAATTTTAAAAAATTGGATTTTGCAGTGCAATAAATTTCATTTGTCAAATTGAGCTGGCAGCTCCTTTTCTTTTTCATGTTGTCCCTTTGTGAGTCCTTAGGACACTGTGTTTTTTCTCAGGCCTCAAACTGAGTTTTAAGCACTTGAATTTTAATCTGTACTCAGCCCTAAAATCAACATGACCCCAGGTCATGAAAAATGTCTTAAAACTCTCATGGCTCACAAATCTGACTTGGAATTCAAAAAATTCTAAAACTGTAAATCTCTCTATCACATCCTGTCTGTGAGCTGCCCTGACTTTATAAGCTAACAGAATTTTTTTGTTTTATTTACTGCTACGAAATTCTGAATTTGCTTCTTTCTGTTTTCACATGGTCACTTACGAACAAGTTTCCTATCTTAGGCAGCCTGGGGGCTCAAGAATATTAATTTGCCAAGAGGAACACTTTAAATTTTTAAAGAGAACACAAACCAAACAAAGAATATACTAATACACTGCTGTGGTGGCATTAGTGGTATTTAACCTCATGTTCTTAGAAAATAATTGTGGATCATTTTCTAAAATGCTGCTTCACACGGTAAGGCTCCTTTTCTGGAAAAAAAATGGTGGATATTGATTTGTTTGTTTATTTTATTTTGTGTTGCCATGCAGTATTAACAGAAACTTTATGAACAGACTGGGCTCAAAATTAAAAGCTACAGAGTAACATTAAAAAATCAAACACGGCAACAAATTGTGTTCAGCTTATTATCTGAGTGAGAAATGTTCTCTCATGATCCTGGTGTAAAAAGACTGAAAATAACTGGAGTTATTCATTTTATTATTTTACTGAATATCAACATTTTTGCAAGTTGATTTTGTGTTTGTTGGTTTGTTTTTTTCATTTTTATTTGTAAAATTGCAGGAGTTTAGCTGTCAGAAAATGGAATAATCAAGGTTGTTGGAGACATTTAAACACAGAAGCATTTCAAATCTGAGCAAAAAAAGAAAAAGAAAGTATGATGCAGGCTGGACGCTGACAGAATGCCAATATGATGCAGGCCAAAAGACATTTTGGTGATGCCAGAATCTAATTTTGGAAACCACAAGGAGCCAGTCGACCTAATAATATCGTGCATTGGGAATCAGCATTAGTTATGAGGTAATATGATGGATTGGAGATATTTGGTTCAAAACTACAGTTTATTTTGCAAGTTCAGGTTAATGTGAGGAAACTTTGTTCGCCCCAGGAGAGGTACAGTAGATCAGAATATTTCCAGAGAAAACAATAAAATAAAAAAAAAACAACTGTTATTCTGCCAAGTCAGCAGTAAATCAGTGCTGCTTTACTGTCTTTCTTCATCTCTGTAGCTTCAATAACTGAGGTCATTTCAGGCAGTTAAACAAAAGCTAGAAGTAAAGCATTGCCTCGCTAAGCGGTATATATGACATTAATACATCATAAAAGGTTTAAAGCAACTAAAATATTACAAACACATTTTGTAAAGTTATATATGCAATCAGGTATAAAATCTACATAATGAATGTAAGTTAAAGATTTCAGAGATCTCAAAAGAAATAAAAACGCTAAAAAACTAACAGTTTCCTTTTGAACAAACAAATGAGTTTGCAAAACTGCTCAACAGAAATCAATTGAGCTGTTGATGTTTTGATAATATAATTCAGAGTCTCTTACCATTTTTCTCCCCCTGCAGCCACGTGTTGTTGAACAGTGTATCCAAACTGGGCTTGTTTAGGGCCTTTGATAATCCGGGGTCTCTTTGTGTCAATGTTGAAGCAGTAATGGAGACCTTCGGAGAAAATAGGACTTCAAATCAGAAGACATATAAGAAACCTGATGTGCAAGAGTTCACATCAGAAATGTACAAAAATAAATATGCATTTGCTGAAGAGCTTTGTGTTGAAATAACCTGGTTTTGAATTACTTGTCTTTACAAGCCTGATTTAATACTGATAAACACAAGATACCTTTTTGTTTAGTCAGAAACAAATATATTTTATGGTCCTAATTAGGGGTGCAACAATATATGTTTCTGTATCAATTCGTTCAATACAGTGCTTTAGGTTCAATATACACTTGTATTGAATAACACAAATTTTTAAAATGTATTTTATCAACTCGTTTTCTGAAGATGCTCTGTGTTGAAGGCTTAGAGGATGTATGTTTAACTACTCCACCTAGGATGTATTGTCGAGCTCAGATCCACTGAGAAACTTGCTGTTTCAGCAACATTTAATTTAAAAACTGTACTTTTGTGATTAAACAAATATTCATAATTAGTTTCAATAAATTACAAATTGAGAAGGGCAAGGAAATTTTTTTTGTATCAAAACTATGTCGAACCGTGAGACTAAAGTATCGAATCGAGGTCGAATCATGACTTTTCTGTGTCGTTGCACCCCTAGTCATAATATTTAGAAACTAAACAGGCTGAGCTCTGTTTTGATACAGTAGTTAGTACTTTCTGAAATGTGACCTGCAGAGGATAAAATGTGTATTTGTCAGGGAACTTGATCAAAGCCAATTCATTTTCCCAAAGGTCTACTTAAATTTCTCTCACCACTGAAGACATCTTGCAGAGGTGGTAAAAAGAGCTGTGAGCATCTGGTTTCAATTATAATACTAATCAGACAACAGGTTTTTTGAGACTCTGCGAGTCACACCTAATTATTGGCTTTAATGCTCATTGGATCTTTAAGTGAGAATTGGAAATTACAGAATAATGTTTTTAGTTAAACATGTCATGTGGATTAGTCATTTATTATTGGTAATTTTTCTTCAGCACAATCTCTTATCAAATGTTGCTTTGAGTTAATGTTTCAGTAACTGTAAGCTGAAAGATCACTTTACATCCCATTAACATTCAAAACACTAAAACAAATTTCAGAGCCAAATACACACTTGGAGAAAAGAAAACAGGAAAAAAATGAATGACGCTCATTGCTCAATATGTACAAATATCTTTTCTCAAGATTAAGTTTAAAACAGGAGTTTTCTCACAGTTTGAGCAACACAGTCTGAATGAGAGCAGAAAAGCTTCTGCTGTCAGCTTCCACAAACGTCCCCACTGCTTTTATCTTTTGCTCACATTCTGTTGGGTTTATTCAATCTCTTGGCGTAACGCTAAACATCCCCATTTGGGAGAATCCAGTCATGTGAAGTCAACTGAGCCTTTTTTACCCCAGATAGGGGAAACTCAGTTAAATGCAAACCATGAGGTCCAGGTTTTCCAAACAAAATTGGATGCGAGTCACAAATTAATCTACAGAGAAAAAAGATGAGTTTTGGTCCAAGTCAGTAGAATCAGGTGCAGCTCAGTTACTGACCATAATAATGAAGCTGGCATGGTTTTTAAGCAACAGTTTTTTTTTCTCTTTAGCTGTTTGCTATAACGGCAAAATGAGCTTAGGATGATTGTTTACTAAAGCACCAAACCACAACAAACTGTTTTTAAAATCTGTTTTCTGCAGCCAAATATTGTCAATTGGCAAAACAATCAGGCACGTTTAATCAAGAAAATCAATCAACTGACACATGCAAGTTAATTTTACTTTCCATTTTGCGCAATAACTTCATTTTTACATCATAATGTTTTTTGCAAATCATCTAAAGTGTTGGTGCCTGGTGTACCCTACACTGGTCTTTAACTACTGAACAAAGAGTACTTCATTAGCAAGGACCACGCCATGAAACGAGTTTCAAGATTTTATTAATGAAAGGGGTCGAAGGGATGGATGGGATGAATGCAAGACGTTTCGGGAGGTGAGGGCAAAGACTCAGAGTGGGGCACAGTCTTCAGGGAAAAATCCTTCCCAAGCCTACTTAGGACCCCCTTACCTGGAACATGAAATGGAAGAGATTAGGAGGCATATTTTTAGGTAGGGATTGAGGTGAAAGGAAGGGATGTGGAGATTAGGGGATGAAGAAGGGATGTAGGAAAGGATGAAGAGGCGAGGAAGGGATGGGGAATGTTGGGAAGGATGAAGGAAGGGAGGAAGGGATAAAGAAATGAAAGGAAGGAGGAAAGGATGGATGAAGGGATGAGGAAGGGATGGAGGAGGGGGAAGTGTGAGGGAGGTGGCTCGATGATGAGGGTGCGAGGGCGTGCAGAGGAGCCTAGGCAGGGCGAAAGGGGAGGGAGGGTGTCAAAACAGCGAGACAAAGGCGAAACACCAGGTGAGATGAGTTTATAGGATATGACTGATTACGGTGGTGGAAGAGGAGTGGTCCTGCTCCTGTCATGTTCATTTTCATGAGAGACTGGGCAAACACTTGAGAAAAGTTAATAAATTTATTACAGAGAAATTGAACAAAGAAATTCACAGCTGCCGGTCCCCTGTATCCCCCTTAAGGGTTAGAGACAAGAGGACTGTATCTTACAGCCACCTTAGTTCACAGTTCATTCATCTGATTGGTTAATCTACGAGGGGAAGTTCTCTGGTTCTTCATGGATCTCTCTGATTAGTTCTGAAGATTCCCACCAACACGATCCATCCAATAGTCTGTTGACCTGCCTTTTTACTTAAGGAAGTAAGAAACTCTGGCTTTTATCACATGACTCCTTTAGTTAACTAAATCTATTTATTCTACTCTCTGAGCTAGGACATTATATAATATAAAATACAGTCATTTAATATCCTGAGACCTTATTAGCACATTTATAAAAACATTTCATTCTTCATAAGATATATATAAATATCTAATTTAAAGGGGCAATATCATGTAAAATCAACATTTTTGAGTTTTATATCATGTTATAATGTTCTCCTCTCATCAAAAA
>JARVJO010000164.1:24809983-24822190 GCA_031762555.1 Cynodonichthys magdalenae | reverse complement strand
GATCTTTGAGTCCATCTCATGAAAAATGGGAGCAAAAACAAAAGTGTTGCGTTTATATTTTTGTTGAGTGTATTTAATTATAGCCAATTGAATCGATCAGTTGAAAAGTGTCCTGATGAGCACAGGGTGACAATTTATTGTGTTTATTGGTTGGACTAGATGAAAAGTAAATGCTTTTATTTTTTCTTCTCAACGCTTGTGTCGCTCTGTGTCCCTGAACAAACACACATTCACTGACAGCAGATAATGTGCAGCTCTCTCAGATCTGAGTAGCAGACTGCGACACAGCATCCAGCTCCCTCCCTTCCTGTGTTTCTGCAGTCCTCTCCTGTCCCAGGCAGCACTGCCTGCTCCTCCTCTTCCTGTAACCCTGCCAGCCTGCTCATCAATAAGCTGTATTAGCCCACCACTAATCATATTGTGAGCGACAGAGGCAGGGAGTAGGTCGGCCCAGACTTTGTGCATCATCTCTGTGTGGGAGTGTGTGTGTGAGCAGTTGGTGAGGGAGGAGGGGTGTGTCCTAGCGTCTTCCTCTGTTGTAGTAACCAACTGCACGCCGACAGCCAGCCATTGCTTCACTGCAGCAGGAGTCGGCCCCTTCGTACTGAGTGAGCCAGACACACTAACCTGTCTGTCCCCTCCTCTCTCTGCTCTCCCTCTGCATATTCAGCAGAGCTGCCCTCCTCTCTTCTCCTCTTCATCACTTTGCCACTACTGCAGCATTTGCTCTTTGCTCGAGGGGGACGTCGGCCAGCTCCTCACCCACTGGTTCTGTATGACTGTCACAAAGGTAAGACCCACTTCAGGTCAAGAAACAAAACAAAACAAAACAAAAAAAACTAACTCAGCTCAGTTTGATTGAGGGTTATTTATGTGGGCTGTTTGTGTTTGATCAGAGAGAAGTTTTGAAGTCATGCCAAGATATCAGAATGCTGCTGCCTTATCTTGTGTGTTCACACTTTAGTGAGGCAGTTTTCCTAGAATAAGTTATTTAATAACAAACTGTGTTACAGTTTGTTATTAAATGGGACCAAATCATTCTGAACAAGTGTTTAAAGTTGTTCTTTCAAACTGATTGTATTTAGGCCTCTCAAAAAGACAAAACTGATGTTTTGTTCTTCTAAACCAAATGTTGTATTGGTGGTTTGTGTTTGTGGAGATGTTTTCTTTTCTTTTCTTTTTAATATGTCTTAAAATAGATTTTTTGGCCATTTATGTTGGTGTTTGGCAAACTGGCAGCTACATTTAGCTTTACTGTATCTTTTAGTTGTGCCTTTTACAAAATGATGGTTGGACTTTATGAACATCCCACTTAAATTACTATATACTCCAGCTGTATGTTGTCTATTTATAAAGTCAACAATTAACTTTAGGCATGATTGTATTATTAATATTTATTTATTTTTGCTAAACTTTACAGCAGGTACAGGGTTAGGTATGAGTCATTATGGTGGATTTTAAGGTAGATCCTGCTGTGTCACTGTGGCAATAATGAATGTTTGGATGTGGGAGTTTGTAGGTGTCCACGTGCACCTGTGTGTTTGGAGGTGGTTTTGCAAAGCTTTACATGCAGCAGATGAATCCTCTTAACCAATTAACAGAGAGACAGCGAGGAAGATACACACATAAAGAAAACTGGCACACCTACTCTCGTGTAGAGAATTAACCCGACCCAGAATAGATGACCTACTGCAGACATGGGACAGTGGCCTATTTAGTCTTCCTATAGTCACACACATACACCTTCCAACGCTGACGTTTAAACGTGTTTCCAGGCTGAAATATCTGACTCCAGTTTACACACAGCTGCTCACAAAGTAGATTTTCCTTCCCGAGTGAGAGATTGTGTGGGAGGTCCGTGTGCTCCTGCGTCGGTGGACGATTTCCACTGTGAGAACCGAACGAGGAAAAGGTCAGATGCTCATGTGTTGGCACTGAGCCACAGCTCCTAATCTCTCTGCAGACAAAACCAAAAGGCACAGAGGAGCTGTATAATGACTACATCCAGGTTCTATTTGTCAAAACCTGGCATTTTGATTTCCACCACAAAGGATGGAAATCTGGGGAGGAGAATGAAGGGACAGAAGAAAAGGGTGATGTCTTTATATATGTAAGAAGGTAGAACAGCAGGTTTCTGAGTGCTTTCAAAAAGATGATGACTGTGTGGGAGATGCAGTGACGGAGGCTGGGGAGCTGTTTTCAGGGCTTTGCCTGCCAACAACAGAGAAGTCACCTTGGGAGGAATACAGGACACCAGCTTCTGTGCTGACAGGGCTAAACAGTACCCCACTACCACCTCCCACCCCCCCTCCAGCTCACAAAGATGGAGTGAGGGAGAAATGCCCTGCAAGACCTGCTCAGCATGAGACAAGATTTGTTTTGTCTTGTTTTCTTTTACTTTTTCATAGTAATGAGTTTAACAGTTAAATTAGCCAAAAACGTGCAGGACTTAAATGGAGTAATGTACATTTATTGCATTTATGTATTTGTTATTTTTTTAATAAATACGTTCCTAGTTTTAAAATCTGTTTAACTTATTTGTTACTTTAGTTATATTAACTAGAAGACGGATGACTAACTTAGCTTTTGATAGAAATGGTTCAAAGGCAAACTATGATGTCTGAACTCCAGAGCAAATTAAATAAGAAATATCTATTAAAGACCCAGCTTTACTTGAAATAGCTCAAATCTCCTGCTGCCTTTTTATACATGAGTTATAATCTACAATATACCTGAGAAATGATGAAGTTATCTTTAAAACAATGTGTGTGCTCAATACAAGATCTTACACGATCTGTTAGCACTCTGACTATGAGCTGGGAATGACTCTCAGATACTACCACATCAAATTTTAGCTCAACATCTATGTAATAGACTGACTTTATAAGCATTTGTAATTTTTTGTTTTTGTGTTTGCTGATGTTTTAAGTTGCGGCAGCCATCTTGAATTGAGTTGACTCCAGAAGGTTTTTAGCTGTAGGCTACAGGTGCACCCAGTGATGTTGTTCTGAGATTTTTAATCAAATTTGTTCAGTGATTTATGAGATGTTTTTTTAGCAAACCATTATTGCCTGTCCATTTAATACAACAAAAAACTGAACTGTCCATGATGCACTTCTCATCCAGTGACTAGTGGAAAATCATTCACATCATCAAATAGGTACTGATGGATGTATGGACAGACAAAACCAAAATGTAAATCTGATATACTTTTAATCCTATTTTGAAACATTTACTCATTATTGAAAAAGGTATTTTGTACTTTTTTTCAGTGAGATGAGACAATTTGCTTCAACATTTACAGTAAGCTTGCTGGGAGTATTGTCTTTGAGTTTGGAAGTTTATGACATTTTTTTGTTGTTTTTAATTGTTTTATTTTTTCTTTGCAACCAAATACATCTCAAAATGAAAAATTTTTGTGTGAATTTTAAATCTTAGGCCTCATGACTTGCATTTTGAGCAAAAGTAACCATGTGCACCAAATGCTGCAAAACTTGGATACTGATAAACATGCAAACAACTTACTTACCTCTGAAGTGATACAAAAATGAATACTTTTTTAAAATTGCCTCTAGTTTTGCATGCATTACATACAAAAAAAAGAAACATATGCAGACTCAGCATATGGTTTGCATGGTTTCAGTGAACCTCCTTAATGTCCTACAAATGCATAATTTGTATGTTACCGTATTTGTGTTCCAGATTTAGTGTTTTTTTATAATACAGTGTTTTATACTAAGCCCTTTGTTTACACCCTGATTTGAGTAGCTGTGCAAAATTTAACACATTTTAATGAATAAATACATTCTGCCCAATTAAGATCAAAGTAACTATGGTTATCTATAAGTACTGTTAACAAGGCTGCCTAATAACAGTTTATTGAAGAAAGATTAATAAAATAACTTTTTGATTTGGCATTTAAATACAAGAGGTGCCGGAAGGAGAACTTAGGAATGAACAGGATTTTTCACATTTCTTTTCTGGATTGCAATGTTTTCGACAGCATCCGATGCTCTCAGCTCTGCTGTGCTCTCAGTGGTGTAGCAGAAAACCGCCAGAACAGATTGTACATCAGGTCATCACATAAAACTATTTTAACCATTACTGGGCTTACTGTTCTCCTCTGCTTTGTAATTATGTGTTTGTGGACGTGTAGATCAGGAAATGTGAGTGGGCAGACGGTTATACGTAGGCAGACAGATATTCTTTTACTACTGAACAGACACAGAGCGGTAGAGATCTTGTGATACCAACTGAAGAAAACATCTGTGCAGCTGATGTCTCATGACCTAAATCTGTATTAATGTGTTTCTCTACCTCCTCAGGCCTGTTGGGTTTGATGTCAAAGCTATCTAATGATAGCCTGCAGCTTGCAGATGCTCCCTTACAAAAATAAATAGGAAACATATAGTACAGCCACAGCATCCAGCGCTCGTGTTGTTTCGCTGAAGATCACTTCAAAATTGCCCAACAGCTGAAAATGCTACAACATAAGGGCCAAAGTTGTGTCACAGCAGCATTGATTGTTGCCCAGAGTGCTCTTCCTGTCTGTTCCAGGTATGCTGTTGATCCACAGGGTTTAAGAGCAACGGATAATGGTGGGATTTTTATTTGTGAAGCAGTCTGACCTCTTCAGAAGACTGAGGTCAGTTTGTAAAATGACCTCCTGCCAAAGTCTTTGAGTTGTAAAAAGCACAGAAGAACCGAATTTTGTTTTATGATCTTTAACATTTCCCAGTCTTAATCCAAATGTGCCATTAAGCAAACTGGACAAGCTGCTGGCACAGAAACTGTTAAACATTTGTACGTTACAGCTGAATGATTAGAAAGCTCCAATCTGTAGACCTGCCTCTTAAATGGTCAAGTTGTTTTTATTTATTTATTTTTATTTCTTTGTAGGAAACCACAGACAGTACAGAGTACCAGCGATGGTAAAAGTGGAGGGAGGAAGGGCACAAGAAGACAAGGTGACAAAGACAGTTAGAGAAAGGCCTGGCCTCTGGAAGCAGCCCTTTTTGTTTCTTTAAACTCTTGGAAAAAAGGTCTTTTCAGCTCAAACTAATCCATGTGGTGACAAATAATGTTTGTTTCTAAAGGACAGAAGCACCCATTTGAAGCATGTCTTGTCAGAAACACAGAAATACATCTTCCCCTTTGGGCTCTACGTTTAACCTACTGACGTGACTCCAATATAACCTAAAGTAGCATTCCAGCTGTGTTAAGTGTGTTTGCAATTATATATCTGCAAACGCCCCAATTATGAAGGAGGCCCATGCTGCCTTGATGTCAGGCACACGTGTGGTTGGAAACGACGTCTGAAAACCATTTTAGGGAGTGTTTATGGGACAGTTTCTGCTCTTTACTGTACGTCTGTCAAGACTTTCTGAGGTATAAAAACCTTGTGGGATTTGCTTCAAGAACATTAACCATCTTATTCTCATTCTGTGTGTTTTTTATTAGGATTTTACTGATCCAAGTGAAACAGAAAACAAACATTTGCTGCAACGAAGCCGCCAACATGCACACATAAATTCAAACGCATCCATACTTAAACTGTCTGAATCCTTTACTCGGGGCATCTCGCCCAGAATAAATCCTAATTGAGTCTGATTTAGACCATTGGCCATTTGTCAAGTTGGTTGTTTACTCGCACGCTCTCTCTCACACACTCACACACACAGGCTGGCACATTAAACTGCAAGCTAATTGCTAACCTAGCAACCCAAAACCTGCTTTTCCTGGGGTAAGAAAATTACACAACTGCTCAGCAGATTAGAAACACAAAATCCAGAGTTAAACTTTTTTATTTAAATCATTCACTCCTAATGGAAGATAAGCAAGTATTACCACTGGAAGTGTAAATGTGAAAAGATAAAAAGATATAACAAAAGAAAAAGAAAAGAGGGAATAGTCGTGAGAACACCACAGAATAGTCTTTACCACAGGAAGACATTCAGATCTGATGAGCTCATTACCGGTCAGAAAGCTTCCTATGCTCAGTGTGTACACATGTCTGTGTTTGAGTGTGAAAACTGCACTTTTAAATTCTGTGTGAAAAAACCTACAACAGAGTTTGGGAAACTCGTCTCTTTTTTTTTTCCTACTGCGTGAATCACTTTGCCACTGAAAAACACATTAACTGTCTGAAGTGGAGTTGATCACCACCCAAATACAGTATAACTCAGATTTATTGAGGAAAAAGCTCAAGGGAAAGCATTGTTGTGGCTCTTGTTGGATTAAAGTTTTCATTTTCTTTTCATCACCTTTGAGAAGTCCCTATATTAAAATGGAAATAAAATATGTGAAAAATAACTTCAACTAAAGAAACAAAATATACTTTTGTTTGTATTTGTGTTGTTGGTTCTGATTGGACAAAGGATGTGCTTCCTGTTTGTCGACTTGGAGACAAAGCAACATCAGGACAAACGTGTTTTTTCTTTGTGGAACTGTGTTTGCTTGTTTTTAAGAACTGGGATGCTGAAAACTAAAATCCTGATTGTCTGGTATTTACCATGTATTTGTTAGTCATAATAAATCAGTATCCAGCATCTACCAAGATTCTCCTTTCCTTCCTAACCACACAGAGTGGTATCATGGAGTAGTTTGTCGAGTGTAACAGCTCCAGCTCCTCACAACACTGTGTTCTTTGCAGAACATGCAGCAGAGTACATCTCACAGCTCAGCAGGTGGTGACGCAGAACAAAGCTCTCTCTTGCAAATTTTGAACCCATTTATGAAATATCTTACAGGAAGTTATTGTCCACCCATTTTGCCTTGCACTGTATAACAAGCCTTAAGTATGTTGTGTAAAATGCCTCTTTAATGAGCGTTTAATGAGATGTGAAGTTTGTGTGTGTGTGTTTTTTTGTATCCATCTACACGATATTAATTGTAACCCAAAGAAGCTTTTTTTTTTCTTTAAGGCGCAGATAGTTTGAGGACATTTAGGTATTTTTGAGAATGTACCTGTTGATGGTTTTCATGGATGAAATCTGTTTACATCATGGATTTATCATCTGTTTTATCATCATTTTCCTTTTCCTTCATATGACTTCTTTTCCCTCTCATTCTCCACACTTGGCATCTATTTATAGACCACACTCCCAATCTGCTCTGAAAACCAGAGACTGCGAACCAGAAACTCACAAAAATATTCCAAATTTGTTTAATTAGTCATTTTAAGTAACGACCAAAGAACGGATGAGAAGATCACACAAACCATAAGGTTGTAGTGTATACTAAAGTATCAGCCTTGAACCTCAAGTAAAGCCTAGTTTGGTTAAGTTCTGTGGATTCTTGTAGGCATCTGGAACCTGGAAAGCAAACCAAGTAGCAAAAACTTTGGTTCTGTTTAATGACACGTCAACCTCTTCGAACATTTACCTGTATCTTGACCCTCAGAAATCAGTAATTTTCACCAAAAAAAAAAAAAAAAATACATAGTACTCTCACACAATTCAATCGGAGTTGGGGTTTGGAGCTGACTGTCAGCTGTGGACATGGGGGCGGAGATAACAGGGTCTGCAGTGTTAGAGGAGCAGGGAGGAGATGGCAAACGTATTTCTTTACAGCCTGCCGGCTCTGAGACCTAAATAAATTTGAAGGAAAGTTTTTGAAAACATCCGTAAGATTGCCCTATATGTCTGTACGCAAAATGAGGGAAAACTATGTAATTTACGAACAATCAGTAAAAAGACACAAATGGATTTGTTAGTTACTTACAACCAAGTGGTATAATGTTCCTCATCAGTGTTTCTAGCCCTCATGCTGCCCTTGGGTCAAAATGATCCACTAAATTTAGCCGTCATTGTTCATTTTGACTCAAGGGCAGCTGGAGAGCTAGTGGTCAATCATTCAAACAGAGTTATATGACAATATTCCACAGCTCAGTCATAGTTTATTTGGTTGTTTGCATCCTCCTCAAACAAACAGAAAGGAGTCCAGAAGACCAAATTTCATTTTGTTGTCATTTTTTACACATGTTGAAAACAATAAATCTGGTTGATGTGTTTTCCTTGTATGTTATTGCTCACCAGCTGAAAGCCAGCTGTGTCTCTTATCCAGCTGCTAGCATCTTCACTGTGGGTTCTGACTGTGGCTGAGAGGATTCCTGGGTCAGCGCTGATGTGCCAGGTCATTTATCTGAGGAGATGTTCAGTGGAAAGATTTGAAGTAGAAATGGAAAGAAAAGCACATGTTCAAAGCATTAAGTGGTGGGTTAGTGGGCACCGCTGTGTAGCCTGCATGGATTAGCAGACGCCCACAAGCTCAACCTGAAAGTAAAAAAAACAACAAAAAAGTAAAACAAATACAGGCCTGCTGATATCAGGAGTGTTATGCAACAACGCTTCAGTTCACACATCAGTGATCTATTGAACGCTTTACTGGGAGGCTGGCAGAAAGATTTTTACAAAGTCAGGCATGAGTGTTGTTAAAATCTTGTCACATATCTCCCTGCCAATACATCCAGAACATCTCAGGACTTTAGTGTGAGAATGTGTGAAATCCTGAATTTGATGACTATTTATAACAGCTAAAAGACAAGGAATGAGTGAAAAGGTGCAGAGAAAAGCAGAGATGAAAACCATGAAAAAATAAATAAAACTAGTCCTCTTGTCTGTTTTTATGCACCTCTAGAGAAAGTATATGCATTTTCAGGGAAATGTTAGCTAACCAGGATGAGTCATCATCCCGCAACAAACATCAAGGCTAGTCGCTGCTAACACTCCTAATGCTGCTGAAGATGGCTTTTATAATCTAACTTCAAAAGTAATTGAAAACAATATGAATGGTACCTGTGGTCTGACATGTTGAAGTGCAGCTTGGACACTGGCCGTAACTACAATTTTGTTATCTTGTAGGGAAGCGTTAGCTGCGTTAGCTGCATTCCAGCGCTAGCGGTTGCTATTTTCTCAGGACGATGATACCCGAACAAGAGACGAGCACCAATGGCAAAGGCTGCGTTCCATTCTGAAATACTTAAATGTAAACTTCAACATTTAAGAATTAACTTTTACATTTAGATTTAAACATTTAGATTTAGGATTTAACATTTGCATACATTTTTTAACAACATTTAGTAAAAATGATCTAAATGTGTGTTAGTGACATTTTATATTCCAACTGGTGCCTCAGAATCATGCTGCAGTAAAGCTGTGAATGAGTTCTAGATTTACTTTAGGGATGAGACTCAAATCTTGTAACTCTTCGCAGGGCTGGCTCAGGCTCCCTAATGTCTTAAAATAAACTTTGTATATCATTTGCTCCTACAAAGCCAGGAATGAATTTTGAATCCCTAACAATGTTCCTAGAAATAATGAAAAATAGCTATATGATCATAAAAATGTTTTAACGATTCATTTACAACTTCTTTGATCTGTTTGTTAGTCCTGTCATTTAGCTCCATCAGATCAGTACAACACAGAAACTATGACACACAGAAGCAATGACAGAGCTGACGCTGAATGAGAATACAATTTTAGAAATGAACATAATCAGCTGGAACCAGATGGTGTCCTTAGAGCCACTATTGTGACATAAAAACAGATTGAATCATTTGCCTCCGTAGAGGATAAGTGAAAATAGATCTGAGTTTTACAGTAAATCTGCTTTTTGAACTGGGACACATAAGCCTGCTGGACCTCTATATAATTGACAGACATGTAGTTGATGGATTGGTGCAACAAACTGGAAATGTGCATGAGTAGCAGTGTAGTAGAAAACTGAACTGTACTGTGATTCACCTTATCTTTTGTCAAATTGTTAATAAGCATTGAAACAAATTGTGATTATTTTGTACATAAAGTGTTGCATGGATAACAATGTAGAAACTATATTTGAGCTCATGTAGCGTCTCTGATTTAGATCAAACTCAAAGCAATAACTTTCCTCTACGAACTGGATTAGAAATTTTGATATACTGTTGATGCAAATCTTTGACTTTCATTTTTTCCAGAAGGAAAAGCACAATTGACTTTTCTTCTATATGGACACAATTTTGTGATGACACACATTCTAAAAAATGAAATGTTGGATTTACCTAACCATGTTATGTCAACTGGTTCTACTTAACTGAGTTGAGTAAATTCAAAGCAATATACTAGTTTTTTAACTAAAGAACATGAGTATGTTGCTTTGATTTGACTCAACTCAATTAAGTGGAACCAGTTGACATAACATGGTTAAGTAAATCCAACATTTAATATTTAGACATGATCCCAAACTCTCTGAGTTAAATGTGGATCTATTAAGACTCATTCATCATGAGTCTTATCACGTTGGAACATCTTGAATTGACCTTCCTCCATTTTAAAACTTGCAACGATGCATTTGAAAGATTGTGTAAGCTGTGTGTTGCTTTCATTACTGTAAGAAATTGGTTATTAGTGTTACAAAAATAACAACAACAACAAAGAAAATCTTACCACTCAGCCCACCCATTAGCCTTACAGAGACACTCCTCAGTGGTCTTCACTTTTTTTTTATTTTTAGTCCAATTTTCATCTTTGGGAAAAAGTGTGTTGAAAATATTTAAAGAAGCATGTCATTATTTCACAATCCCACCATCCATAGTTATCAAATAATCCAACAAGACAGGAGAAACTCTGGGAATGTTAAAGAGAATTGAGTTTGTGGACAGATTGGATAGTGTCATTTAAAGATTCCTGTATCAGGAAATGAGTTTTCTAATTGCTCTGAGGATGATTATCAGACTAATAGCTTAACCAGACTAATTGCTGTCCAGAACATTTAATAACTACGTTCATCCTCATCTGAACAACAATAGACTTTCAAAATAAAGGCTCCCAAATTGTCAGAAGCTGCTGTTTTGTAAAATGAATCACATTTTGAATTTAGAGCCCAGACCATTAGTTGTATCGCCCACAACAGATTGATCGACTGATCAGACTGTGAAACTGAAATGAAAGAATTTCAGATGGTGTAGTTGGATTTTATCTTCAAGCTCTCTCACAAAACAAAAGGAGGGTGTGTGTTTTAGGGGATTGTTGCCTTTTAGGTTCAGCCAATAACTCTGAGGAATGTAGATGTCCTTGGCTCAGAAGATGGTTTGGCATTTTTTTTCTTTTTCATCACCATCTGTAATTATCTTAGCTTTTGAAAAGGCACAGCATTTGAGATTCCACGTAAGTCTATGGTCTATCTGGTTGTTGATACGAAAATTCACCTGGCACAGTGAGGTTCTACATTTCTGAACTTCAAAGTGTTGTGCTTCATACAGTTTGGATGAACAATAACTTTTTTTTGGGGGGGGGGGATTATTAAATTAACTGAAAACTTTATAACAAGAACCCACGAAGCATTCATGTTACCATGTCACAGTTTCTGTTCTGATTTAGTTTTAAATGTGTTGTTTTTTATGTCAGGAACATAAAAAAGGACACAATTTATCATAGTTCTAACTTCAGAGAGTGCAACCTGTTTAAAATATAAACTATAAACAGACATGAAAAAAACAATGTATGAATGGAATCTAGTTTTGTTAAATGGACAAAACAGCAGCCCAGTCCTGCACCTTCTCTTCTTCATGGTCTGACTGAAAGCCAGTTTCCCTCTTGAAGGCATGTTTAAAATGTTTTGTTTTTTTATTCACTTTATTCCTTGACCTCAAATAGTATTTGTTGAATCATGATCTCAGGCTTGTTTACCCTGGAGGATCCACCAAGGTCATTTAGCTTGTTTTAAAATAACCCTGATGCTCATCGGACCGCACAACCTGCTGCTACAAGACCCCAATGTAAGAAAGGCAAAAAGCTCAAGTGTTTAAAAAAAATCTTGTTGGGTGGGTGGACTTAATCATTCACAGTTTCCGTACTAGACCCACTGGATGGATGAATGCTTAAATAATTTAAAAAAGATAAAGGTGTGTGTGGGTGGCGGTGATCACCAGCTGACCTGCCTGAAGAGAGAGAGAAAGGGAGGGATGTCTGAAGCTGAGGGGAGACAAGGAAGTGTGTGTGAATTTTTTTCTGCTAAAGAGTGAGGACCATCATGTTTTAACCAACAAAGTGAGGACATTTCTGAGAAGTGGGGACATTTTCCCGGTCCTCACTGTTTAGTTTTTTTTCACTTTTTAGAGGTATGGTGTAAATTAAGGTTTAGTTAAGGTTAGGGTTATGGTTATGGTGAATGGGGATGGATAAATAATCCATATGAGCGGGGGCCTCATAAGTGGGCCCATTGCTCTCC
>JARVJO010000164.1:24790555-24804724 GCA_031762555.1 Cynodonichthys magdalenae | reverse complement strand
GATTGGCTGATTAGAAATTAAGTGTTAACGAGCAGTTGGACAGGTGTACCTAATAAAGTGGCCGGTGAGTGTATAAACATGGTTTTGTGCAGTAGTTCCTCAGACAATTTGAAGATCATTATTTAAAATTTTTTTTTTACTTATTTTCCTATTTCTCATGATTATGATAGCATACTGTTAGGTGTGTAAATAAAAAGGAAGAACCTCAATAAATGAGAAGAGGCCTGAAAAAAATAACACTTTAGAGAATCATGTCTTTAAGAAATCTGTGGAAAATAAACTTGTTTTGTCACATTTTCAGCTAATAGAACCATGGGAATCACCTTGGTGATGCTAAACTATTTTATCTGTTGGAACAGAGTTATCCCTGGTATTTTTTCATGAACTCAACTAAAGGGATGGGAACAAACCATCTCTGAAAGGTTTTAGTAACAACGCACCTACAGACACAAAACAGTTTCTTCTGTTGAGTTTAGTTTTTAAGTTTTGTGTATGCTTGACGGATTCTCATAGGTCAAAGTGAAGTGACTTTAAAAACAAACAAAGCATTCCTCTAAAGAAAGGGCAGGTACTGGACTGAGAATCCATCCATTATCTTAACCCACTTCTTCCTCTCAGGGTCACTGTGTTAGGGTTAATTCATTGATGCCCATATCCAGTATCACTGTGTGAGAACCCAGGACAGGTCGCAAGTCCATCTCAAGCCTTGTTCCCATCAACATTTCTTCATGCGCATTTTCAAGTAATGCATTAGAAAAGATGGATGGAAACTGCAAAATTTGCAAAAACGTCCTTATTTTTGCAAAAACGTTTTTACGCTCGCTTGAGGTGGTTTTGGGATTTTCCACAAAAAAAGTTAATGCACAAAAGGGGAGATGGAAGCACATTTGCTGAATAAGTTTTGTTGTAGTGAACATTTACCTCGATTCACTGTTTCTGCTGTCCAATAATTGTACCACATGAGGCTGCAGCGGGACCCTTCTCCCTCTGCCAGTGTTTTCCCAGATTCCTGTAACGTGAAGAGAATTGCATTTCTTTTTCTACGTCTCCAGACAGCACGTAACATCGCCAATACTAGTTGATAAGACAGAATAAGTGCAACTTTCCCGATAGTAGCAACATGTTCCTGATAATGCCTCTCCATTGTCCTAAGATGTGTAGTCCCTTGCCACTTTACTTCCTGTTTACTACAGCCATGTGCAACGCCAACATCTGACATTGTGGTGATCTGTGTGTTTTTTGCTTTATTTTCTAAGTGTCTCTCAGTTCCTCTGTATTTCTCTCTCCTGCTGTCTGGCTTCCAGCCCCGCCCCTGCTCACCTGTTTCCCCTTGTGTCTTCCCCAGGTGTTTCTTGTTAGTCCTCATTAGTTTAGCTTTATATTCTGTCTGGTGTTCAGTTTGTGTCAGTTCATTGTTTTTGTCATGTCCTCCTGCCTGAGTGTACCTGTGATCTCCAAGATATAACCTGTGAGTTTTTGAGCTGACTCGACAGCATTTTTGTTTTGGTTCCTGATCTTTATTAAAGCCTTTTTTTCCTTTGAGAAACTGCCTGCGCCCTGGGTCTTTTGTCTGTGATTCATGACAAACATATTTACACTTTGTGTAGCCTGGTTGATTCGCTCCAAGTCAGTTGATAGAAACATGTCTGATGTGCATGTCTTATGTTATGTCCTGTCTTATGTTTTATTTTTTTGCAGCATTTTGAAAGTTCATTCAAAATTCGCATTAAAATTGGTTGGAAACACGGCTACAGAGATTCATAGAGACAATAATTCACACTCTCACTCACACCTAGGGATAATTTAGAGTTATCAAATAGCCTAACATTCATGTTTTTGATCTGTGGGAGGAAACCAAAGAACCTGGAGAAAACCCATGCATGCATGGAGAGAACATGCAAACTCTACCCAGATAGGACCCAGAAAGGTCCTTCAACTAGGATTCGATTTGGCGCCTGTCTTGCTAGAGAGACAGCAGCTCCACAATGCTGCCTGGACTGAAAATGAGAGGGGGAAAATAAAACAGCCGAAGTTCAAAGAAAAACATTAAAAGCTCATCAGAAAGCCAGAAGAACTGCTGATCAAAAAATACCAGGGTCTGGTTTCCCTGAAGCAAATATAATGATATGAAGAATTGCAGATCTTTTGTATAGTGTGTGTGTATTTGTTTCTGCTACAGAGTAAAGACCGTCAAATTTTAACCAAAAAAGTGAGGACATTTTGGGAGGTGAGGGCATTTTCCCAGTCTCCACTTTTTTTTTTTGTAGCTTTACTAGTTATGTTTAGAGGTATGGTGTGAATTAAGTTTTGGTTAAGGTTAGGTACAGACTAGTAATGGTTAGAAATAGGGAAAATGTCTGGGTTAGGCATAAATGAATGGAAGTCAATACAAAGTCCTCAGTTTGATGGAAGTACAAGGACGTGTGTGCGTGCGTGCTGCAGAGCAGGCAGGTGGGCTGACAGAGGGGAGTTAATCTGTGTCTGGTAAAAGCTCCCACTCCTCCTCCTCTTTGTCTGCCTTTCGTTTTTTATTCTTTAAATATTTAATCAATCAGCCATCCGGTCCTTCTGTCATCTTATTCCTCTCATAGCTTTATCTCTCACCCTAAATGCCCTTTTCTTTTCTCTCTTTTTTTCAGTCTATGTTTGTCTGTTTTGGTTTTTGCTGACATGTGGCTCAGAAATCCTCTTTATATATTTTTTATATCTGTCTTCCCCCTTGGCATTTTTATCACCTTGTGTTTAACCCCCTCAATCGTTCAGGGTGAGAGTCCCAGCTTGCATCATCATGCTCCAAAAAGCATGAGGCAGTATTTCCCCGAGGAAAAGAAGAGGCAAAGACAGGGGACATTATTAATTTAGAGTTTCTTTCACTAACTATTTAAGTGCAACTAAGGGAAATGCGTCTCTAATTTGTGTTTAAATGGTTCTTAGGTTTTCATTAGCGAGAGGGATGCAGATTAAGACTCAGCTTGTCAAATCTATAAGGATTAAAACTGTATATCAGCTGTAATTTTATGGTAACAGTGCTGCTGCTGACAACAAGCTCTTTCTACATTAGAAGGAGGGTTTCCTGGACAGCCACCCCAGCGTGTGTTCGTACGTCCACCTATAAGTGCCCTTTAGCAGGATTTTAGAGTTTCCTGTGCTTAGGTAGTACTCTCTTTGCATTACAGCTGCTTAATGGGTCTTTTTAAGTCCTGAGAGTTGCTCTTAGCTGAGCTTCGTGCATCTGTAATCACTATCAGAGAGCATCAGCTTTGGCTCAAAGGTAGACGTCAATCAGTAAAGTCTTCTGGACTCGGGGAGTTCGAACTGTTAGCTTTTTTTCCAACTTCTTGAATGGCATGCAGAATCCAAAAAAAAAATAAAACATTATTCCAACATTCCTGAGCAGGCCATATGGAAAGTCTGAGAAAATTTTGTACTAAGTGATCCACACTGAGCAGCTAGATCAGCTCTGGTAATTTTTTTGTTTGTTTGTTTGTTTCATTCCACTTGTTATTTACTGACAGCTGCTTTTCAGTTAAATATGCTCACATCTGTTTGTAGATGCTTGAGGAAAACTTTGGTTCGTCTGCATGGCGTTTGACTCATTTCAGCTGATGTGGTTTGCAGGTATGCTCTCTCTCTCTCTCTCGTTCTCTCATGGAAACTTGGAAATGCATTTTAGAACGAGTGCAACTACTTTTTTACTAACTCACATTTTTTAAATGTTTATCATAGTTTTTATTTACATCTGCTGACTTTACTTGCCCTAATGTCATGAAGTTTTCACCAACTTTAGTTCCCTTATGTTTTCTCTGGGTACACCAGTCTCCCCCACACAACACAAAAAATGTACAAAAGATTGCCTTATTCAGCCCCAGGCCGCCCTTGTACAAAAGAGATCTGGGATCTCAATGAGATTTGTCTGGTTAGACAATAGTAAAATAAAATAACAGATCTAAAGTTAAGAGAAAGTTCAGACTTGGTTTTGAGACTTCTCTTTGAATCCAAACAAGGTGCTACATGCAGAGCAAAAGGAGAATGAAGACAATAAAAGTTAATAAATCCAGACCTTATGTGGCAATACGGTTGCAAATACTGTGATGTAATAGTCCAGAAAATGTAATAGAGAATAGAAAAAAACTAAACAGACTGAAAAAGATGACCCAAACAGAATATAAAACTTTCTTTGCAGCACCTGGAGAGACTAAATTCAACTTTTCTGCACTCCTAGAGACTCCAAGTTCACAACAAAATGTGTTTAAGGGCTAAAAAAATAGATTTTGCATAATATGTTCCATTTAAAAATCTAAGATTTTTTTTTATTTGGCTAAACAGGATTTTTATAAGTAGAACATATTTATGATGTAAACCAAACTCTATATATAAAATGGATTATTTTGAGCGTGCTTGATCCTACTTTAGAAAATATACAAATACATTACAAGACTATAAAAAATCCCGTCAAAAGCTAAAAATAAATCAGCATTTTTAGGTGAAAAAAAAGTAAGCTGCAGAACTTTACAGTTTGGCCTTGGTAAAGTTCATTGCTTTGGTTTATGCATTATTAGGTCAAAAGGAAAAAGTCTATATTGAACAGGCACATATCATCAGTTATTGACTTAACCTTGCAAATAAATCGATTCTCCTCCTGTGCTTGTGAGTTGGCACACAAACAGAAGTCCAGTGTGACACAGGATGCAACTGTACTCTTCAAAGCTTGTAAAACATTTTATTTTGACTGCCTTCACCTTCCTACCAGTATTTCATTAGTGTGAATGTCCCACCAGGCAGTGTGGAAATGATTGTAGCACTTTCATCTGTGACACTTCCTGTGTGACTCAGAAATCGGAGGGCCCACTTCACACGCAGTGAGAATTTTGGCCTGTGAGATGCTGCATGTTGGTGCTTTTGTGAAAATTGTTTCTTGCTGGGATGGGAAGTTATTGAAATGGCTGCTCAGCGTCGGCGCCAAAGAAGAAGAACAGAGGACAGAACATGACATTATGGTTTTGACTGTCTGAGTGGCATGATTGGAAGTAGCCCTGCTGATTTTCCTTTTTGTTTCAGCTGAATGTGAGCTCAGATGGCTGCACTTCCTTATTTGGCACAAATGTTGAAGGAATTTTGATTAGAATAAAGTTAACCCTTTTTGGATAACCTGTTTAAATGGCCTGGTTTTAGATTTATAATGAGTTCATAAATAAAGATCATGCTTGGCTGCAGTGTGGTGGGAAACAAACAGCTGATTAATATGTTTATGAAAACTGCTGTTGTCTTGCTGTTGACATAAATTTGCAACTTAGATTGTTTTACATTTTAGTAAATGTGTTGTAACTACGAAAGAAACATCTCTTGCTTAAAACTAATAATAAAAGACATTTAAAACCTTTAAAAGAGACAAGAACTATATCAGTGCAATGTTTTGAAGCTACATAAAAAAGCACAGAAGTGCAGATCCTTTAAACCATGACAGACAACACATGAACATGAATACAGGCAGCAGTCTTCACCAAGTTGAACAAAGAAAACCATATCTTTACACTGACCCTGAAGGGCTCATCCCAGACAGTCATGAGGGGTTTCATTTTTACCACAACACCTGCCTCAGAATATTGACCTGACTGGGTTTTTGTCTCTAAAGCTTGTATAAGGTAAAAGTGCCGCAGCTTTTTTTTTTTTTTTCAGAATTACAGTGATTGGCAAAACCCCAGATGTTTATACTCACTTTGTTGGTTTATGACGTATCTTGGTGACAGACACAATCATCCTCCTTTGCCTTTAGCGGCAGATAACAATCTACAAAGTCAATCCGGCAGCAATTAGATAAAAAGAAAACATCTTGTGGCCATGAGATAAATAATGTGTGACCACAAGATAATTATGTTGTGGTGACAATATAATTATTGCAATGATTTTCATGCAGGAACTGCTGATTGTTTTTAATTCTAATTGTATTCATTTTATTTTAATATAGGAATGAATGGCACACTTCAGTTATTTGCGATTAGGCATGAAGTCATTCTTAATGTTGCAGCTGTGAGACACAGACTGGAGTAGTATTTATCTGAAAAGTTTTATTTTCTGTTTTTGTAGCTCAACACTCAAAACAGGCTCCTCTCTCTGGAAAGAGTCAGAGTTATGTTGCGTTCAGGAACACAGTAAAAAATCAGTTTCCCGACACACACCTAGGCTGTCCATTGTTATCTCATAAATAGCCATGAATCATAAACCATTCGTTTTGATTAAACATACCTTTACACCAAATGAAAATAATAATAATAAATGTGGGGAAGGCTACCTCACAAATAAAATATTCATATCTTTATGAATATGTTTTATGTACGTTATGTTTTTTTAGTTTTATAACTATAGCTATAATCTGACTGCAACAATATATCTTTCACAAAGAGACACAGCTTCTCAAAATTATTTTGTGGCCACTCTTTATCTTGTGGTGCGTTATCATCTCATGGTCATGACATAATAACAAGTGAATCACAAGATATATTTTTTTTAATCTAATATCACTGGACAGGCAGCATAACTATAGTTCCACTTAAAAAAGAGACACATACATAACATGAAATTGTACAAAACTGTTTTTTTCTCAACAGTTATGCAGAATTTTTTTTTTATATTTATTTTATTTATTTTTTTGGTGTTGTTGTAAATATACAGTGGTATCAATAATAAACCACACAGCTTGTTAAAAAAATACAATTTCTAACTAGAAATTAAAAACTAAAAAGCTGTCCATTTGTATTGCTTCTTGTTGTTGTTAAAAAGGCTCTTCCCACTGGTGCTGCTGTTGCCCACAACGCTTGCAGTACATTGAGTCTGTCTTTACAAAATCAGATTTTTCAAACATTAAATCAAAAGAATCAGAATGAACAGTGTAG
Organism: Cynodonichthys magdalenae; assembly: GCA_031762555.1. NCBI lineage: Eukaryota > Metazoa > Chordata > Actinopteri > Cyprinodontiformes > Rivulidae > Cynodonichthys > Cynodonichthys magdalenae. Next base: position 24,797,834 of record JARVJO010000164.1, on the reverse strand, counting down.
TTTTGCAGATCTACTGAGGGAAAAGGTCAGAAAACCAGGCATAAAGGCTGTGTGACTCCAAACCAGCAGCAGGTGGGAGAGGAAAGAGAATGAGTGGTTGCTCCTCTGCTGGAGCTGCAAAGACTGAACTGAACTGAACTGAAAGGGAGACAAGAGATTCAGATTCAGACTGACTGAGGGGCAGGATGGGAGCGAGGGGTAAGAGAAAGGAGGAGGAGGAGGGGTTGAGTGTAAGCCTGCAGTTATCAGGTCCGGTAGGAGGAGAAGAGGGTGGGAGGCAGACACAGGCCGTATTCGTCCAGTTGTAAGAGAAGGAAGAGAGGAGAGGAGATACAGCAGCTCTGTTACAAAGAAGGCTGGATGCTTGCAGGGTGACTGAAAACTGGTGTGTCTCTTTAAGGACACTGGTAAGGTAAGATGACAGTTTCAGTGCTGCCTTAGATACAGTATGTGAAGTCTGAAGGAGAATCTAACGTATGTGTTTTATGTTTGCTTTTGTGAAACCTGCCTTGTATTGAAAACATTCAAAAGCAAAAAATGGCCTCAAGCTGTGCAACAAACTACACAACCCATAAGTCTTGTGATGGGCTGGATGTAAAGTCATCCTCTGTGTGTGTGTGTTGCATGCCATTGATCTGTTTTTATGTTGTTGTGCTGCAAGCCCTCGTGAGATGGGAAAGACACGCTGGAACAGATCTGCTCTCTGTGCCAGAAGCTGCTGAGCAATGAATGAACATCCTTGTGAAGAGAACTCAAAGCTGTGTCCGACTCCTCTAACTGTCCCTCAGGCCACTTTCTACTGCTCTTCTGTTCTTCATTAATTCTTTAACAAGCTGCCATTATGCTGCTCAGACCAACAGACAGCAAACCAAAGCAGATGACTTAGTTCCAATGGGTGAGATGTTTACTGAACACATATGTTATATTATTTAATAACTCATTAACGATGCAACCATTTTATTCAGTATTTACAGTTTATAAAACAAACATCAAGCTAATGATCACATTGGCTACTTTTAAACTTTTATTATACTTATCAAATAATACTTTTAATTTACTGAAAAATATAAGAGTTTAGTGTTTACATTATATTAAGAAATTGCATTAAAAGGCTTTTTATGTTTATGTGTCTGCCTGTTAGCAAAATATCTCATGAACCACTGAATAATACTGATATTTTTTTAGGAAGTAATAACATATTTGTATAAATACAGCTCATTAACTTTTGTAGCTAATCCAGTTCAAGATGTCTGCCACAGACAACTGACCTTAAAGTGTCACTAACCCCCACTGTGACAGCATAACTCTGCCATAGGCAAATTAGAAAAATGGCAACAAAGTGGGTGGTGTCAAGAGACATTGGGGGCCATGGTCAACTGTGAGATGAGCATCAGCGTCATCATTTGACAAGCTAGCCTTTTTGAAAACGTGTCTAATGTGGTCCAGGTGCATAAAATGAGCTGAAAACAGCATTTATTGACTTCACAAATCACAAAGTGCAAAATAATCCAGTACAGGTTTCATGCGTCAAAGTATTTAACTTTTCAAACTAGAGCAGATTAACAGATGGTCAAGGTAGTGAAAAATTAGGTGAATTTTAGCCATTTCCTGAATCTAAGCTTCAGCTTTGCATCTCAGTAATAATAAACTAGCAGGAACAAACATCAACAAACAGATTTATTACTGAGGAAATATTGAAGAAGACATGGAACAGCAACTTTGTAGCTAGTTTAAGAAAATATTACACCACAAAAAGATAGCTAAAGTGAGTTAATTCACCTCAAGTTGGACGCGTTACGTTCAGACCAGAACGAGAGTAGACGCTCATCTGATGGTTTTATGGGAGGAGCATTGCTGTGGAAAACATTATTATTTGCCCAGGCAGAAACACAAGTGATCCAAAAATGCAAAACTAGTCCGTGAATGGTTGTCAGGATTTAATGCTTAAGCGGACACACACACATCATGTTACAAGTAAATAAGGTGTAATGTGTGTTCTGAGGCAGTCTGAAATACATTTATTTATACAGAATGTTTATCAAAACAGACAATGACGGTAACAGCTGGCGCCGAGGAAAACATGATATGTGATAAATTATCCAACAAGAATGATAACTCCTGGCAGATCATGTAAAACTCTTTGTCTGTGAGAAAACAGAAGATAAGGTTAAGTTTTGATGACATTTTAGGTCAGAATCAAGAGGTCACTGACTCTTAGCCTGAGAAGAATCAGAGATGTATAAATGTTTCAAATGTATAAATTATTTTTCGATCACAAGCATCTTTAATGGCAGATGAAAAAAAAAGCAAATAAAGAAAATGGCTTTGCTTTATTTGGGGAGAGCAAGTGAACGTTGTTCTCACCAGATAATTAATTCATCCGATAATTTAGAGGCGGTCTGTTCGGTGAGTTTCACCACTCCAGGAGCTGCGAGCTGACGAACTATTTTTGTCCTGAGTTCGGTTAACACCGCGATCAGTTTAACGAGCTGCTGACCCGCATCGGTGCTGATATCTCCATCAAGAACACCAACTACAGACGGTTCATTTCAGCTAAAGTGCTCCGTCTGTTCAAAAGTTCAGATTTTTGAACTCGAGCGTCGGCTGCTTTGGACGCTCTGCATGCATATGTCAATGCTCAAACTGCACCTACCGCTTCATTGCGGGCCGTGCTAAACGCACTAGACCCACCGAGAGGCCCCTAAACGCGCGTCCACTATAGACTTTACATGTAAACCGGTTGCTCCTGCTGCTCAAAACGCGTTCGGTGTGAACCCAGATTTATCAAATTGAGCTGCTGGTGATGCATGAAGTCAGGGCTGCTGAGGCAATATGTGAATGTTAAAGTTATGCTAGCAGAGTCATTGCTACAAAAAAGCAAATGTTCAAAATAGTAACAAACTTTCATTGCAGCGCTCACTATTCCAACCCCTCACTCGCTGCAGGGGTGTCTCTGAGTGAGAGGCTTTTATATTTTAACTGGGACTTGTGTTGTAAGCATACCATTTTAACCAATAGGAAAATTCAACTGCAGTAGCCATTGTTCAACCTATAGAGGGCAGCACTAAGATGGTGTTAGACAAAACTTCGCAAAATTAAACAAATTTACACAAAAATTTTAAAGTTAGCACAGAAATATAAATATAACACCCTTAAAGCACAATTTAAACAGTTTATCTGCCACAAAGTTGATTTTGGATTTAATTACTTTTTAAACATAAAACAAAAATCCTTATATTAAAGTCAGTTTACAAAATTTGTGATAAATATTTGGTGTGATTGTAGCAGACTGTTATTCACAACACATACTGGATAAGCACAACTAATTGCATGAGATTTTTGCTCAAACCTTTAGCAATAAATGTCAGTGTCAACCCTGTTTTTTGGCAAAATATCTCATGAAGCCCTAATTTGAATGAAACTTTAAGAAAAAGATCAATAAATTTACATCCATGACTGATTTTTCCTTTTGAAATCAACCCTATTTATGATGACTTCCACAGCTAAATGACAATCCAATCCAGTCTTATTTGTAAAGCCCTTTACAGAATCAACAAAAACACGGCTCACAAAATACAGTGAAAAACACAAGTGAAATAAAGCCAGGTAATAAAAAAACAGTAAATTTGATCAAACAATAAAGTTAAAATAAACAATAAAGTCTGCAAAAATTAAAATCAGGTAAAAATAAATAAAACAACCTGTTAAAAAATCTGATAAGCCAAAGAAAATAAATAGTGTTTTAAGAAAAATTATATAGACAGACAATGAAGAGGCCTGTTCCACAGTTTAGGAGACGCTGCAGTAAAAGCTCGATCCCCCTTAAGTTTCACTCTGGATTTATGGACCCGCAGGAGTAGCTGATCAGCTGATGTGACAAAGCTGGAGGGTTTGTAGGGATGCATCAGTTCAGAGAGGTAGGATGAGGCTAGGATATTAAAAGATTTTTAAAAACCAATGAAAGCATTTCAAAATGGATCCTAAAATGCACAGGCAGCCAGTGAAGTGAGGGTGAAATTAGAGAGATGTGCTCATATTTCGATGTGCAGTATGTTGGACCCACTAAACCCGATCTGTGTGTATTTGTTCTTTGAATTTATTTTGTCTTCTTTTCTGTATCTTGGAATTCTTTCAGTGTTTATCTTATTACTTCTTGTGTTCCTTTAGTTCAGTTCTTCCCAGTTTCTGTTGGTTCCTGTTTAGCTTCTCTGTGTTCCCTGTCATCTTTCATTCAGTCTTGTCTGTTCTGCCAGTCGGTTTGCCACACCCACTCTCACCTGTTCCAGTTTGTCTCCCCACCAGGTGTTTGTGATTGTGTTCATTTAGTTCTGCCTTATAGTCTTTTTTCTGTTGGGTTGTCAGTGGATCACTACACCCTTTGTTTCCATCCATTCTTTATGTACGTTTTTGTAACAACGTCAGTTTTTGATTTTTTATTTAATTTATTTATTTTTTATTTGTTCAAGTTCCTCATATTAGCCTGCACTCTGGGCTCAACCCCACCGCACCGTAGTGATAGAGATAAAGTGCTTTACAGTAATCCAGACTGGTGGTAACAAAGGCATGAATTACTGTCTCAAAATGTTTTGTTGGAATGATGAGTTCAACTAAAACAAATATGGTTCTAAGTCAGTCAGTTTTGCAGATATTGAGCTAAAACTTTGGTGAAATTAGCTAAGAGTCGTTCACAACACATTGTCAGAGCCAAACATCTCGCTATAATGACGAGACTGACGATGACTTTATTTTTTAAGGTTTAACTAACTCAGCTCACATCTGTCACTTCTCAACATAAAGTGACCAAAGTGTAATGTGGTGGGGGACAGGCGTCCCTTAAAAGACTGCACAGCCCTTGATTAACCCATTTTCTCGGTTATTTTAGAAGCGAAGAGATTCCTGTCCCTTTGTTTCATCAGGCTTCTCCGGTCTGCCATGAGACAACAGCAGCTCGCTCAGAGGATGTTTCTGTTAGCATGCACACACCACTCCCACACTCCCACCAGCAGCAGCAGCTGACCCCCTCGTCTGCAGAACAATACTGAATAGAGGATTGCCTGATGTCATCCGGCACTTCTGCCACTGATCTGACAAGAGGAATAAATCTTCTCCCAACAGTTCTTGTCACATACTGATACAGCGTCGCTGAAAATAAATTCAGGAGCTCATCCTGTTTCAGAAAATTCCTTCAAAAGTAGCATTTATCAGGAAATCCCATAAAACCTCTATATATTGAAAAACAGTACATTTTTAAATATTAAATGTGGCAAAACCAACTCAAACCAAAAAAATTATTAAACAAAGCTCTGTTATGTTTGTGAAAAAACAAGTTTTTGAATCAGACACAACCTCTTCTTGTTAAAGGAAACAATGCTTTTCTCTCTTTAAATGATAGAGACAAACAATAAAACAAATTCATCTTTTCTTTGTTTTTGTTTGTAATTTACTCATTCTGAGAAATTGTCTGTTTGTTTCTTCCTGACATAGTAAACAGTCTTTAGCACTACCTAAATCAGTCCAACAAATCCATCTCCCGCCCAACAGTTTGGATGAATGCATGGCAGTCACGCATGTGGCTGGGTGGATTCCAGCTCCCACATGTGGGACTGCTATGTCTGCACAGATGGGCCAGCCCACCCTGTGGAGGATGGGAATGTGACATCACACTGATTCTTTATGATCACAAATCTATAATGTTCAGATTAAAATAAGATGGACTAATTTTTTTGTTTTTTTTTGCTCCATGCAAACCTCAAATTCCAAAACTGTCAGAGCGAAGTGTAAACCATGAATAAAAACAGATTAAGTTAAGTTAATTTAATTTTCCTCTTGAAGGAGGGTCTGTGACTCAGTTCAGATCACCTGACTGCCATTTCTGCATCAAACGTAATGACAACTCTCTGGGTTTAACCTCCCAGTTCTATGCAACAGTGAGCGACTTCTAACAAATATTCAAGCTGAACTAAAATGGATGGATTTAGCAAATAAAAATTCCATTAATGTCAAAACAATGTTCCTGCTCAGCACTTGCCATCTACAACCCTGCTCTGCCAACATCCATCACAACAGATGCCTCAGTCTGTGGATAGGGAGCTGTTCTGACACAGTTGCACTCAGACGCTTTGTTGCTTTTGCATCCGGCATCCTGTCTCCAGCCAAGAGGAAGTACTTCACTGTAGAAAAAGAGACTCTTGCTTGTGTATGGGCGGCTAAAAGACAGAGGACATGCTGCATGTGTGGGGATGCAGATTCACACTCAGAACTGATCACCAAGCAGTAGAATGACCAGGTATAAGACTTACATGCTGGTCAGCTGGACATGCAGGACAGAAATCGCTGACATCTTTCCTCTCCTGACTGAACTCTTGCTTGCTGGTTTTTTGCCAAATGACACAAGTCCTTGACTGAACTGTAGAGCACTTTGGTTGTTTTTAATGTGCTTTATAAATAAACTGACATTAATGTTGACATTAAAGATGAATCTAAAGGCTGTCCTCAACTTACAAAGCTGCGACAAATCATCCACTCAAGATGGCCTAAAGTGATGAAGGCCATTTGAGAAGAAGCCAAACCGTACTTCCTTGTGCATCATGAACTTTTGACCAAAATACCATTAATATTCAGAAGAAATCATCTCATAGTTCCCAGGTTTCAGTGAGGAAAGGTTGTTCATGAAGGACACCAGGGTGTGGTTAGTAATGTGCAACACCTCAGGGAACTTCACTGGTGGCAACATTTGGTTGGTTTGGTCTCCAAAGTCCTGTCCTCATTATCTGTTGGACAAAACAACTGCCTCATTACTTCTGGTAAATTTCTGGAAGGTCCAGTTGAACTTCTGTTTTGCACTTGAAGGAAAGACTTGCACAATCACAACTGATAATGGACATTTTACATCTTCTGCTTTTACTGGTTGAACATGACATCCTCTGGCAAACAGATGTGTGGAAGGCTCTAATACCATTACCACTCTACTAAGCAAATACTATCCACAGTATTCCTGACTTCGCGCCACTACCCATAAATCATAGCGGAAGGAGGTTCTTTATTTCCGCTTGACTGTTGTTTACAATTACGAGGAAACACCATCGCTGCTTATTAAAGCATTTTTCATCTAAATTTGGCGTAGATGGTCACATATCTGAGGTGTATATACTGTAAGGATGTTTTAAAAAGTGGCGAGGACAATTTTTTAACAGTGGCTCACAGTCAACTGCTCACAGACTGGGTAGATGACATGAAGCTATGTCCCGACGTTAGCTACTACTGACATCAAATACCTCGT
>JARVJO010000164.1:24681105-24692149 GCA_031762555.1 Cynodonichthys magdalenae | reverse complement strand
CACCTTTTGAATGCAATTACTGAAATAAATCAAGTTTTTCAAAATATTCTAATTTACTGGCTTTTACCTGTATGTAAGTTTTTCTGAAGCAGTTGTAAAGATGACAGTATTTTCAAACAGCCTCGGCCAGCTGCTCCTTAGTGTACTGCAGCTGCTTTTCTAAACACACCCTCAAAGATCTGACCAATCACAAAAAACTTTGAACAAATCCTGCATCACTGTAGATTTGATAGGGGGCTATGCACAGAAGGGGATCCTGGAAGTAGAAAAAAATGCAGTTTTTGTCAAACAACCATTTCATCAAGACACAAGTTGGTCATTTCTTATGATTTATGTCATTTATGTCAGCATCATTACCACCGACTGATATTCTTTTGTTTAATGTTATTGAACTTCTGCTTTTGATGTTTGAAGTCAGTCTGAGTCAGTGCAGCTGCCACAGAGGATCAACCTTAGTTAACAGTCAATTCAACCTGTAAAGACTCACACAGAGAAATATAACAGTTAAACAGTTTTATTGATATAAGAAAGTTATTTGGCGCTCGAGCCCCGGCAGAAGACGTGGGTGCAGTGAACTGCTGTGAGCTAGCAATCAGCTTAGGCTTTAGAAAAAACGGTCGTCGTCGTCCCCAGGATCCCTGAGAAATGATTGGTACGGTGAGGCAAGGATCTGACGCTGACTGACTGCAGTTGGACGCGTGACGCAGCGATTGGATGGAGCAGGTGAGGCGAAGACAGTCTTCCAGTTTGAATTTGTGCAAAGGCTTAAGTTAAAATTTTATAAGTTAGTAGCAGAAAGACATTCACAACACATACTTTAAACGTTCATAGACCAAGAGCAAGACTATGAGATAATGCCTGAGATTGAGCACAATATAAAAGACTGAAATAAGACAGCTCTGTTGATATGCATTCCTTCAAGTAATGCCAAGTCTTTAATTTGTTAATTTATACAGTATGCCATATTAGGACTTTATTTGTTTTTAATTACTATATTTAAAAAAGAAAACCAGTGTAGGAACAATCAGACAATCTCACAACTGGGAGTAAATTAATATGTTTTACAATTCTGATTTTTGAATCGGTAAGGCTGACTTGATTTTATATCATTCTGGACACTTACAGCAACAAATTCCCTCAGTCTTCATTTAACATTAGCTGTTTCTACATCTGTTTCAATGCATCACTTAAAATAACAGCTTGGTGTCAGATTCACTTCTGAACATATCTGCTCGCAGGCCTGTGTCAGTTATGTCCCAGGGTGCCTTGTGTGAAAATAAGTGTTTAAATATTTCCCTTTGTTGCCATTTTTCTTCAATTAGCAACACAAGTTTACTGTTGTCAAGGGCCGGGAATGTAAATTAGTAATGGAAGTGCCAAACTGTTTCATACAAAATGGTCCCTGTAGTTTTTCCAGGCAGACCGTCTCTTAATTAGCTCAAATTGAATTAAATTTACCCCAGCTTGGTCTAGTTCTAAATTAAGAAGTGGCAACAATTTGTGTGAAAGATATCAAGGTGATGTTATGGGCCTATAGCAATCTTTGAAGAAACACATACTGTCCACCATCTTTCATGCAAGACCACATCAACTTATGTTGTTGTTGTCATTATTGTTAAACCCTGAAAATATCATTATGCAAAGAGATGCTATGCTCAAAGAATGTTCTGATAACTACTCATGTCAGAATAAACTTTAAAGAAACCAGTGTTGGACATCTCTGAAAGAGGATTTTAAGCCAGAGATCAGTGGAAAAAGATACTCTTGTTCATGTGCCATGTACCACATTTAATTTGAGTTCAATTTGACTGAGTTGAAGCAATTTTTAAACTGGCTGGTTGTTTGGCCATCTTGAACATCTGAATGAACTAATGAACATTTTAGATGCGCAGTCAGTGATTCCCTTCTGAGCATTTTGCTAAATTATGTCCAGTGGTTCTGGAGATATTTTAATAACAAAGAGGGTTGATAGTAACAGTTTTGAGACCAATATTGTGTAATATGTAGCACACATGATTTAGTTGGGGTGAAGCGATACCTGTTTTTCTCAAACCGAGTACAAGTATTTCACTGATATCAAGTACTTACTGAGTACTTAGAACCTAAACATTACACAATGACTTTAAAAACACACTTATTTTGCCTTTTGTGGATTTTTTCATGGAACAAAACTACTAATAGTTTGTGGTAATCCACCAAAAACAGTACTGTACGGAACGTCAATACTTTTTTTTTTCTCTAGTAATTTTTTTTTAGTTTTCAAGCTAAATTATTAGGAACAATACAGCTTACTAATTTAGTAACAGAAATATAGTTTCATAGTACCGTGTGGCGTGTAGCTGTTAACTGTTACGCCCGTGTTTTTGCATTAGAACACTACATCCAATATTTGTGTTTTTCATGATTTTTGGGTACTCCATGAAGGTAACCTCCAGGGATTCGCTGTATATACCTTCCTGGTGCTTCTCAATAATACAAGTAGAAAAAAAATGTTGAGTAGGAACTCTGGACAAGTTCTTTTTTGTAAAAAAACGACAAGACTTACTTAACCTACTCAACTTTTTTAGACTGTTGCAAAGATGTTTTTTCAACTTGTAAAACTTACTAAAACATGGTACTGACATTAGCCTTCCTACACAGTTCCTCTCAATTCTAGTTTCCCTTCTCTGCTCCCTCTGGGATTTCTCCCATAGAGAACAATTTCTCCTGTAGAATTTCAACCGGGCCAATCAGCGAACAGGAGGAGGAGTTGTGAATGACGACCTAATTTAGTCTGCTTGAAATTAAGCAATGGAAGCAGAGAACGTGAATAATAAAGCCAGTCTGTGTTGACAAAGCTTTCAAATTAAATTAGTCTCACAAAACCTCATTTACAGTCATCTCCTTCAGCTCGGTACTTCTCTGTTCCCAGTGCACACAATTTCCGGTTAGCTTTTAGCTTAACTTCCTTCACGGTCGAGCTGGCACACTACATACGTCACGGCCAAACGTTAGCGATTGGGTAAATCAAATCCAATCATTTTAAACTTTAACAGAGCCCACACATCCAGCAAGAAATTGCGTCTCAATAGCCGATGTTCCAGACCCTTTGTATGAAGCAAAGTGTAGGACAAGGGGCTGGGTTTTACCAGGCTATACTGACATACTTTACAATACTGGTATTGTATCAGTTTTGTGTATCAGGGCATTTTGTATGAATATGAGTACTTGAAAGAATGCTGGTATTGGTACCAGAGTGTCACTGTGTTTTAGCAGTTGATGCTCAGCTACTACCACAGTAGCTAAATATCTAAAAGTGTCTGAGTTGTAGGCATTTTGTGTTTTCTTAGATTTTACCTGTAGCAAACATCTTGAATGGGATTGACTCTAAAATTTATTCACTTGTAGTTCAACTTCAATAATTATACAGTATGCTGGGAGTTTCATTAAAATCTGTCAAGCAGTTTCTGAAATATTTTTAAACACTATAGGCAAACACATACTGACAAACACACACTTTTCTTTCACTTTGAGATCTCCTTTTCTTCTGAACCCTCTGTCTGCACAGTTCTGTCAATCACTTTATTTTTCTCTCTTTATTTTTTTGCCTGAGGTTAAAATCAGATGCAGGGAGCATCGTATTAAAGTGGTGCATTTCCAGAAGTTAAAATGAAAAATCACTTTTAGAATATAAATAGCCACAGATCAAATAAATGTGGGGGATTTGAGCACCTTATCTCAGTCCGTCAGTCAGTTTGGAGCTGACATCTGTTACAAAGACCTGGAGATACCCAGAGACCCTCACAGTCTGCCCCCAGCTGCATGACAAACAGCTACCTCTCACACACGTCACATTAAATTTGACTTCAAATAATTTATCATATTTCTCTGCTTTCTACCGGTGTTTTCTGGTGTATTTGTTACCCATCGTCTGCTTGTTGAATTGTTTAAGAATGTGACTTATGGTTTCTGCAACACTTTAAGTTTGATTTTTTTATGAAGCATTAAGCCCTTTAATTCCTTTTCTGTGCCTCCATTAAATGCACTGGATGATTTTTGGTAATGACTGATGTTTGAAGGTGTTTTGAACAGCTTCAGTGACTACACATTTAAGATGTGAGTTTCTGAGTGTTTGAGCTTTTGAGCGTAGCATGTCTATTCAGCTGAGATTTACTGCATTAGTTTTTCAAACTTGTTTGAAAGAGTCTGTTCATTTGCATAAATTTTGTGTTTTTGAAGGAAAAAAACTGACTGACAGCAGTAAAGGTAATAAATGATATTCTCAGTGAATTAAGTCTTTTCATAGTACTCACTTTTCCTGCTCCCCCATTTTGCATTTCACAATGGAAGACACTTAGGAAACTATTTCCTTAGACCTGCTCAAAAAATGAATTGTTAGAATTTTATTTCTTACTCTTTTTTCTTTTAGCTGTAAAACTGAATGTTTGTTTCATGCAGGTAATTACTGGATCTTAGCAAACATACAGTTCATGACAATGTCAATAAAAAACATAAAAACAAATTTTCTATTGCAAAACAATGTTTTTAGGCACAGCTAAATGTTTATTTTTTCAAAAATTTCTTATTGCACACACCAGTGTCATTGCTCTTTGCCCAGTGAAAATCAGCCTTCAGTAGATATTCAAGCAAATGTCTCATTAAGCACTTAATGATACATTCCATTTGCTTGACTAATTTCAATGACTATTATCCTATTAGGTTCACATTTTATCCATCAGGACCCATCCATCCATCTTCTATAATCATTAAATCATGTTTGGAGTAACAGGGAGCAGGTATCACTACACAGGAGTCAGGCAGCAGGTGAGAGGTAGGGTACACTCTGGACAAAGTGCAACTAATTTAGAATCTTTATCTGACATGTTTGGATTATGTAAGAAAACTAAAATAACTAAAGAAAACCTGCTTGAGGAGAAGATGTAAATGCCACAAAAACCACAGCGAATATTTGACCTTCTTGTTATAAAGTGACAGTGACAACTTTTAGGACCCAACTCACTCATTTAAACAGGCATTAAAACATATAAATGCACTGTAAGAATCTGCTGAAACTTGTTTTCTGAGAAAAATTAATTGATGTTTTTTATTTATCTGTACTTTTCTGTTTGTCCCTGATGTCAACATTTAAGTTGTCATCTGTGACTTTTACCTAATTTAAAATGACTTTATGTTATTTTAAAGAAATAACATACCGGACGAGCACATTGCATCATAATAATTTTGAGGCTTTGTGTCACAGCATGCCTATTGAAGGGTAATGATGGACTGATGCTGAAAAGATAGTTAAAAGATGTTAAAAAATTAACCAAATATTGTTTTTTAAACCTATTTCATTTGGCAAGCATCATTTATCATATCACAGGTAATCTGCTGCTTATGCTCTTACAACAAACAGAACTGATCACTAAATACAGTAGATACAGCAGATTTTCTTTCTGTCCTGTTAAACAATATTTGATCATTCTTTTTTCACAAATAATACATTTAAATGAAACATTTTCATACATTTAAACTAATATGATTCTCATCATAATGCAAGACTGAGCAATCAGTAGATCTATAATTTAGCAAATAAAATTAGTTAAAAGTTAAATGTAAGTATCATAGTTAAAAGTTGTTATTTTTAAGTGCTAAAACATAAAACTGAGTTGATACTGTATATTGATGTTGGCTCCAGTCAGTTTATCTGATTGGTCCAGAGGTTTCCCGAGATCTCGTTTGTTATCGCGATCCTAGCAATTCTTCCCAGTGAGAAGCAGCCACTCAACTGTATTCAGTCGCTGTTGTGGCTACGAAGAAGAGCAGACAGACTGTCTTTGGTAACCGTGGTTCAGCCTGAAGCATAACGGGAGTGTTTTTAAAAGACATTCGTACTGAAAACAACCAACTACAGACGTCTCTGAGCAAGAAGGGTAATACGGCAGGTAAGGTTGCTGTCGTTATGTCTTGTTGGGTCATACTAATGATGTTTAACACCAGGCAAGCAACATTTAACTTGTCCCCCGTTTTTTTCTGTTTCTTTTTCTTTTTTGGCTTAATCTTGTATCATATTTTTTAGTTTTCCTGGTGGGACTGTTTTGCTTAGTTTACGTGTTTGAAAGCACCCAGCGTGTTGGTTGTTTTTCAGGGAGCCCGAGAGAGAATGTAGGAACTTCAAAGCTCACTGTCTGTCGACTCTGTCTCTGGAATGCATATCCATGTTAGCTTGTATGCTAACGATACGTCTGCTTATTATAAAGTAGCTTGGCTGGATCACTAGCTTGCTCGGTCTCCTGCCAGCACCACACAATAATATCGGTTCATCTGTTCTGTCCAGTTGGAGTGGCTATGATAAGGTGGCAGCTTAACTTTTTTTCACAGGTTAACTACCATTTATGCGTTTACTGCTAGTTGTCTACTGGTTCCCAGCATGTTATACTAAAGTTTTTAACTGCAAGCTGTTGAAACCGAATACCAAGTGTTCCATTCATTCAGAATGATTTGCCTCCATCCACATGGCTCTGTTTATGTTGCTGTCCGAAACTAAAACATAAACAATTTCATCTGAGAGTGCCATAGTTTGACCTGTATTGACTTTGCCTTTTACCCTTTTAATAATCAAACTCCTTCCGATGTATTTCTGCATTACCAAACTCCTCTGTGGAGGTGTGACATGCAGCTTCATACAATGTTTATGTACATTTTTTATATTGTTTATATTTTCTAATCAATCATCAACAGACATTGAAATGGTCGTTTCAGTGCCTGTTTGTGTAAGATATTACTTTCTTCCACTTCACCACCCCTTACTACCTGTGTAAATGCTTGGCGGTACTTAGTTTTTAAATGCATTACACTGAATTGTGATAACTTGTATTAATACCACGAATGACAGAGAGGTGGCAAACTAACTGGAATGTTGTAGGGTTCAAAATATTTCCCAATATTGCAAATATAAAAGAGAAGTTTCTCTTTTGCAGTGAACATGCTGAAAACAAATGTCTTAAACTCAGTATTTTCTGGATTATTTACAAAATAATATTTTTTTTCAAACCAATAATATTTTTGTTAATTCAATTAAAAAATATAACTTGTGTAAATGTAGAACATAAGAGCAGTTCTGCAGGATTTTTAAAATTAATTCTAATTGTATTTCACAGCTGAGTAGCAAATCACAACCTCTAAGAATATATTATATACTCGGTTTTGTCCTTATTCTTACCTTTTTTCCTGTATAAATATACTTTAGAATGACAAAAATACAGTGCTTGTAACATCTGCAACCAAATTAATGATTGCACAGTGTGAAGGGATCACCAAACAAAAATATTTTTAAAGCACTTGGAAATATGAATGAAAACAGTTATTTGAGTTTAAACTGTTAATCACTGTTTTTTTGCAATTCTGCAGCCCACAATGAGACTTACTGCAAATGCACTTTGCGCTATGTTGATTTATATTTTTTCAATTTTGAGTTGTACTATTTGGGTTATCCATAATGGTACACTATTTATATTAGGATTATTGCTGGTGGCACCTTATGACTATAATTAAAATGATGAAATGCTTTTGTTTTTCAATGACAAACTACTGAACTGAACTTTGACAATTATTGTTGAGATGGAAACGTGACATGAAGCAAATATACTATATGCATTGTATTTAAAAAGAGAGGAACCTAAATGATATTTTAACCTGTCACCAGTCAAACAATGCCTAAAACACTTGGAAACAGGCATACCCAAAGTAAATTAAATGCTGTTCTTGGACCCTTTGGAGTACAAGCATATCTTGGTGTCTCTGTGCAAACAAAGTGTCCTTTGCTTTGGACACAAACAATCACATGCACACCAGCAGGTTGTAATTTTTATGCATAGACTTGCTGAAACCATTTTTATTTATTAGTTTTATGGTCTTTAGTTATAAACATCAGAGCTGATGATCTGTATGAAGAAATGTTTAAAGAGTGTCCTTTTGCATGACATGGTGGTTTTGGGACATTATTGGCTCTAGTGAGAACATAGATCAACACAGTTAGTCAAAAGAGGTGTCAATCAAAATGTGATGGCCTACACAGTATTTCAACATTGTGGTATAGAAATTTGTAACCCCAGGTGCAATCTTTGAGGATTTTTATACAAATCTAAGGCCCTGTGTACATGTAAAAAATTGTTGGAAATGTTAAGGTTAGCGTTTTGCTGATGTTGATTGTTGAGAAAAAACAAGTTTACATAAGTAAAGATGTGCTCATTTAAGTTTTTGTAGTTCAAGTGTACTGCATAGCTCGATTTCACACTGATGCTGGATGTTTTAAAATACCTCCACTTCAAGACTTGGGTTCAAAACGTTTTGGTATCAAAATGAGAAAATGACTGCTGCTGTTGTGTACATGAATGACTGAAACTCAGCAGAAATGCTTCTGTTTCATTTCAAAACAGTGCAGTGTTAACAGGCTCCAGTCAATAGAGCCAGTGGATGGTCTGCTGCTTGGTTTAAAGTTAAATGTTATTTTCCTTTTCAAATGTCTTAAAATTGATTTATTTATTTTTGATCATCAAAATGCAGCATAAATTACAGAACAGAACACTTGTT
This sequence comes from Cynodonichthys magdalenae, assembly GCA_031762555.1. NCBI lineage: Eukaryota > Metazoa > Chordata > Actinopteri > Cyprinodontiformes > Rivulidae > Cynodonichthys > Cynodonichthys magdalenae. Next base: position 24,683,578 of record JARVJO010000164.1, on the reverse strand, counting down.
GGTTCTTTGTTCACAAAGACCTCCAAAGCGGCCTTTATGGCATCATAATCAGTGATCCAACTTTTAACTGCAGATTTTTAAAGCCCTCTGAGCTGTGAGATGTAGCCACTGCAGATCAGACCTGACACGACATTTGGTTCATTTATCCCTCTGCAACCCACTTTCAGAAGATGGTCCAGTTTATTGGTAGAAAACCACAAACCTCACCTTTTCAAGGACACTCCAACATTTTTCTGGACAGGCTGACTTGTTTGTGTTAAAAGTTGTTCTACTGAACGCGTAGAGTACAAGAACTGACTTTTCACCCAACGTCTAATTAGTCCAGCCTTTAACTTGTGCTCATATTCAATAACAATTTACATTACTCATCTCATTTAATTATTTTTTTAACTTTACTCTTAAATCATTACTCAGTTTAATAATAACTGCTTAATTTATGTGTTAAAGTGTTTTACACCCTCTCTATTGTCTAACTCTATTGTTCATAAAGGGATGAAGATGTTCTCATCCTTGATAGTGAGCAATGTTAGTTTGAGGAGTAAAGGAAGCAATTTTTGTGAAGAAAATTTGTCCATCATTAAACAGGGGTGGAGGCCTTTGTGTCCAGTTGTCCCCCTCCTACAATGCTGTTATTGCAAGGATGACTCAGCCCCCTGTGAGCAATAGGTGTGAATCACGGTCCCAATGATAGTCAGGTGATGGGCACATGACCCTCTATGAACAATAGAGACAATCAAGGCACTAATAACCTATTTGGCTGATGGAACCTCTTTTGCATGTGACCAACCTGTTTGTCCACCATGTGGAGGCAGTGCTTATAAGGCTGAGTTCTTGGAGGAGAGACGAAACGTTTCATTAAAAAAGAACCCGTCCAGAGGACCTACATATTTTTGTTTTTCGATATTTTCCCATTTAATTATAGGTGAGCTAAATTATATTCTGTAAACAGTTTTAGAACATTATATACATTCTAATATTAATGAAATTATAGATTTATGATGTGTACATATTTATATTAACTTGCTTTGTTTTGTTTTTTCCTGGAACAACAATCCACATCTATTGCAATCATTACCTTTTTATGAAACATTGCAGGTGACAAAAGACTAAATCCAAATTCATTCTGTTATCAAGCGCTCTAGCAAAATGCTACATATTAAAAACAAACAAAGCCCTCCCAGCAGCTTTTCTTGTAGCGCATTAACAAATGAGCTGACTGTATACGTATTGTGCTTCCAGAACAGATCGTGTGGTGACAATGGTCAGGACGAGAGAATGTGACATCTATCTTAATGTAACAAGCTAGCATTTCTGAAAATATTTCTGAATATTCTAAAGAAATGAATGTATCAAATAAAGTTTTGACATGCACGTAAACTCACATTTAACTGTTTCAAATTAAAACGTAAATTTCAGGCAACAAACTGAATAGACTATGGCTTTGGTCCAAAACAGCACAGGAAGAATGTTTTCTCATTTCTGTTTGTTGCAATGGTTAATTTTAAATTCAAACTTTTACATTACCTATTTTACTTCCCCAATTTCTAAACATAAACAATCACATTCAGTTTTCTAATCCATAAAAATTAATTTACAGCATTTAGATTTTTCTGCGAAAGTTAAAAATTGATTCAATGACAGCGTGCTTTTAATTGATGCTCCCTCAAACCTTACACACATAAATACAAGTGATTGGGGCTTAAAAGCTGCAGCCCTACTAAATATATTAAAATTTTAACAATAAAAGTTTAGAACTGAGTATCTTTTGTATTTTAAAGGCAAAACTTTAGGAGTGTAAAACTGGCCTACTGCTGTTTGCTTTATTGCAAATGGTTGTAAAATAATGTTAATAAAAGTAAGTTTAAACAAGAAAATCTGAACAAAGCTAACACTGGCCAATAAATCAACCTGGTCAGTTTATAGCTCCACAGTCTTGTTAAACTTGCACACAATTATAATTAGTTTATTGATTTATTTGTGGAAATTAGGGTTTTCTTTAAAGAAAATTAAAGCGCACATATCTAAATGTAAATCAGGACTATGGCACATGAACCTGTCTCCACTCAAATCAGTAAACTATAACACATGAACCTGAGACCCATTTGCTTTTTTTTCTTTTATTATCCATTGCTGTTTTTGTCTATATCAGAGAGGTGACTGAGAGGGACAGTTGTGTGACATGATTTAATATTTTGTGTGTGTGCGTTCGCCATACACAAGTCTATTCTGGTCAGTGAATTGTGAATTCCTCACAAGAGTGATGTTGCACAAAGACCATAATGTCTGAGCTAACAAATGGCCAGTTGAACAAATAAAGTGAGTCAAACTGCCTCATTTTTATGGCTAACTTCAGGAGAATAGTTTTCTGATAGTAATGATAAATGTCAGGTTGTATGGGTCCTTTTGAAAACTGATATGATGGAGATTTAAAGTCAAATTATCCTAGAGGCTAAATGTTTTTGTTATATATATA
>JARVJO010000164.1:24593747-24607178 GCA_031762555.1 Cynodonichthys magdalenae | reverse complement strand
ATCTTGTTTTGGCCATCATCTACTTGAACACGGTGGCCCCCCTCGACAGTTGCTTCACAATGACATCCTCTTACATCTACGGCACACTTTTCAGGGATTTTGTCCATTGGTTGTCCACAATTTTCAGAAACCACGCATTGACATTACAATTCGCCATCATTACCTTGCTCTTTCAAATTACATGCCCCAAACTTCCAATTTTTGCAGGAACAAGACATTTCACCATCCAATCAAAACATACCTTTCATGCTTGCTTTGGAATGTACAAAAGGTCTATTGTCGTCTAATCATAATCAAAAAATTTATCAGCTAAATGCCACAATTAATCGTGAAAAAAATTTTTGCCAGTATCACCCAACCCTAGTTTTCACGTTTATCATCATTTTTGTCTTCACATTCAGTCATGTTTGTTTTTATGGCTCAAAACATGAAAGTTATTTCCTTCTGACATAAGTGATGGTTATAAATGTGGCTTTTAAACATTCCAGTTTAAACCTTAAAAAAGGCTTTCAGACCAGTTAATATTAACAAGAATGTAACTCTGTGTCTCTCCCTAAGTGCAGCAGTAATAGGTGTACAGAAAAGGAGAGTTTCATTACTTGTAATAAAACTGCCTGAAGTGTAGCGCCGTCCTTGGTGCCATTTTAGAACATTTCAACCACGAGAAATTTAATTTAATTCTGCTCCTTCTCTTTATATCCAGGGCTCATATAGAACTGAGAACACAGTACACCAGCATTCACCAGACTTTAGTTTGAGTTATTGTCTGCAGCCTTCTCCCTTATACATTTCAAATTTGATCTGCAAAGAAGTAAACTCAAACAATAATCTGTTTTTCTCTTCATATATTTTTTGGTTGCATCCTGGTTTCCAACAAGTGGTGAGATGGTTGTAGAATCACTCCGTCACCAGTGTTTAAGTTTTTAAGTATTGGATTGTCATTGATTGACTTAAAACCAGTATTGTATAACTACAGATGCACTGTAATTACTTTACATTGTATTTTTGCCTAAAAATGCTAAGCTCTACAGTAACAAACTGTTTGATTACCCCATTCCTAAATATAAAAAAGGCTATGTTTTGTGTTTCTCTGGGTGGTCTTAGTATCTATAAATAAGACACTGCATCATATTTCAGGAGAAATTTGACATGTAGCCTCGTTTTACGACTGTAACATGACCAAAACCATGAGACAGCTGACAGAGTTATTTCTGGATCTGGGAGAAAGTCGAAAATCTTTTACCCAGGGCTGACTGTGAGCTGGCTTTATTCTCCTCTTATCTCCTGCTGATATTTCCAGGACACTTTCTCTCTCTGTGTCCTCTATCAAGCTGCTGTGTGTATTGTATCACTCCCCCTCCCCACCCCTAATTCTTCAGTTTTCACCTTCTCATCATCACTGGGTTCTTTTCATTTCACCAGTCTACACCTTTTATCTCTCTCTCTCTCTCTCTCTCTCTCTTCTTTGCTCCCTGCTCAGCTTCGGGTCAAGTCGCCATCATCCCATTCCGTCTTCAACATCATCATGTTTTCATCACTTCTCAGCCCTCCTCCCCCAGCTGCCTTCATTCGTCATTAATCTTCTCTGTCTACCCCAGATTTCTGTCAGTCTTCCACTGCTGTTTACTCATTTCCGCCCACTTATCATCCCCCCGCACTCGTTTTCCTTCCTCAACATTGGAGTCATATTTGCCTGATCCATTCTAATACCCTTTCCTGCTCTTTCATCAAACTTTCTCATTTTCTTCATCGGCTGTCAGTTTATCTTTTTGTCCCTCTACTCTCCTTCCAGTTTGTGTCTTTTTTCCCTCTCTGCGCTGTATCTAGGGCAATCTCTCAAAGTCCCTGACAAGTGGATCAATTGTCTGTCCCCTGATAATAACCTCCCATCTACCATCCACACATTCCTGCATGAACACTGTCTGCCACTGAGCACCTTTATTTTCTAAATCCTCTTGAGCTTGCTTGGTACTTTAGAGCTACTTTTTGTTCTGACCACGATAAGGTGTATTCTCACAATCACAGCAAAATATCTCTTACCACCTCTTCTGTATGTGGCGTGTTGTGACGGCTCTGCCTGTGTGTCCAAGGATGCTCTGCAGCCAATCACCACTTACTTCTGCTTCAAATGTGAAAAATCTGCTTTTGGCTAAATACGGTACCAGCAAGCAGCTGCAGCTTCCAGGTTTGTTACAAAACCACAGTGTGATTCATTAAGCGTAGCAATCTGCTGCTAAAAGCGTAACCTTTTTAGCTAAAGTAAGCTCATTTTGTTCAGCCACACAGACAGGGAGTGTTCAGTACTGCACCAAGCAGCGTTTTCTGCTCTTTTTATGAAAACGGCTTCAGAATAAAAGGTGAAGTTTAGAGGAAGACTGCAATGTAACAGCTGTCTTCAGCTACACGAGCTGTAAACAAAGTTATATAAACACAGTTATAAATTAGTAATAAATGCATAAAAAGCATCTTAAGACATGTTTCATATTTATGCAGTTTCAGTATTTGGCCAAATAAAGTGCTGTACTTTTTATACCTGTAAATCTGTTCTTGCTTCCTCCTGTTTGTTATACTTTATTTATTTGAAAACTGCTGACAAATGTTTAATATTAAATATAAAGTAGCAGGTGAAGAAAACAGTTTAGATAGAAAGAAAGACTGAGGAATACAGATAAACATAGGACGACCAGAATTAAGAATCATTATTGTCCTTTGTTTATCAGTTGTAATTGCTTATGAGTGGATGATTGGTTTATAAGTGGTTTACAGCCTAATTAATGAGTGGTTTTAAATTTATTAATTATTTTGAAAGGTTGTGTTTTAGTAAAGTGGTATCATTAGAGCTGTTTTAACTGGGAGGAACAGAAAGAGAGTTTCTCTGTAAAATTTCAGGCCTCCTGCTAACTGAACAAACAAAATAGATGTCAAAGTGTCGACGTTAAGCAAGTCAATAAATATTACCCACACTTTGAGTTCATGCTGTGTAAGTACAGCTTTTATTAGCTTGCTGAGGAGATGAAGGACGTGCAGCCTCTGCACTGCCACTTATAGAAAGTTGCTCTTTATTCTCTTGCAAAATACTTGTTGTATTTTTGTTGAACGATTGCAGACATTGTCAGCCACAGTGACAACTGCATCAAATGTCCTGTGTTTTATAATAAAGGACATGTCCAGTGTCACTTGTTGGGTGTTTGAATGTGCTGCAGGAGTGTTGCGTGGCAGTAACTTTGTACAGCTCTGACAGTGCTGAAGGAAAGGGAGGCATTTACAGTGAAGATGCCAGCTAAAACAGTAATACTGGGTTACATGCAGTGAATCCCGCGTGCATCATTAGGAAATCTGAATCTAGCGCAGGAACAGAGGACTCTGCCACTACCAATAAACATTATTAGTGTTTATCACTGAGGGGGGAATTCAGACTTTAAATAATAGAAATTGGGTTTGATTGGATAACAATTTTAAGACAGACACTTAGCATTTGTCTGAATAAAGTCTCATCACGAAAAGCTTTTCTTAAAGAAGAATACTTTGAGGGGTGGGTATTATGTATTTTTCAAGCACATAGTTCAATTCTATACCACTATCAGGTAACAGTTACCTTCAGTTGTTATGAAAATGCTGTATATATAAAAAAGACTCCTCATTGTAGCCAGTCTAAACGCCTTGATATTGGCCTCTCTATTTAAGAACATCCTACTGTTTCCAACACTCCCACTTTAGCGTGTCTTCTCATCAGTGCTTCATGCCTTTTACAATCTTTTGTAGGAGCGTTTCATTATATCGGGTTTGGAAAATGGCAACTTAGAATTCAGTTGAACCTTATTCAAATGATCCCATGTTGGACCCACAAAGTATATTTTCTGAAGAACTAGAGCAAGTACAGAGTTTCTTACAAGACATTCCATCTTGGTAATATACATCCTCGTGTACATGTATGTAACAGGTTTATGCTAATTGTTGCTGTCGCTAGTGGTGGAGCGTTGTGGCGGGGTCACAAGGCATAGACTGAGCTCCAAAGAGCAGCTTTAGGTAAATCAGTGGTGCTTTGTACCAGCAAGCTTTAGGGCAGCTCCAAATGGCTACCACAGGAGTTTCTAGGATTCAAGAGTCAAAGCTCATGGGGAGTCAAACACTGATGAGAGTAGTATCACAACATGGTAAAACGTTTGTTCTGAAAAACTTAAAAAAAAAACATTTAAGACTATTAAAAGTCTTAAAATGTTTTTTTTACATCTTTGGTTTGTAGGCTGTTTGTTGTTTCAAATGATCTGGATTAATTACATCTGAAATAATAATTAAAATAAATGACAGACTGAAAACTGAAATAATAATTATTTCCAGCCCTGACAACAGTGCGTCCCATGGACAATGTAAATTTCCCTTGTGCGAATATTTATGTAGCAGACGGGATAAATAAGCACATGTACCTGTCATCTTGTCATTTGCAGCTTGTTTTTGTCTTCATGCACACAACAGGTACGCACTGTGCATATGTTTTCAAGCGTTCATTTCCCATGCTCATTGATGTATACAAGTGTGGTTTGTGCTGATGGCTTTCCAGCAGCATGTCATCTTTGTTTCCAGACTGATTGCTAAACAGCCAGAGAGCAGAGCAGGGGAGGTGGAATCTCGTCTGTATTCCCTGCCCATTCTTTATTGATGGCAGGGTAATCACAGGGCCAGAGTACAAATCCACTTACTCTCTGCTTTGCCTTAAGTAATGGATTTATGAGTGCATTAAAGAGCTGTAGTCATCCAGAGGCCCCTGCCAGACTGTCTCTGTCTTCATTCTGCCCCTGATCGACTGTCTATGTCTTTCAGTCAGACTCATCTGCTGCTGCTCTCAGCTCATGTCATGTGAGATCTCTCTGTCTTCTGATTCCCAATCGTTGCCTCATTTTCACCCTCCAGTCTTAGGCTGGCTTTAGGAGCATTTGGGCGACGCATCATTCCATTACCCCTCTCTTCCCTGACTTCTAGATCCTTTCATCTTTTATCCTTTAGGGAGCCCTGATTAGGGGGAAAAAAAGCCTTTTTTCATGCTGCCTTGAAGACCAAGTAACCAAGCCCAGCGAGAGCCAACTCCTAAAGAAGTTTGTGCTTCAAGGGCTCGAGGCGATGTCAACAGCAACTTAACGGCCTGAACTAAACCGACATTAAAGCAACTCAGACAAGGCGGTATTAGAGCAGCAGAGGCAGCATGAAAACGAAAGTTCCTAACTTTGAGCTTTGCGTGGAAGAAGAAATGTTGAGATGCAAATAGAAAAGTTGCTGCACTGCACTACTTTCTGCATTACTTTCTTTTACTTTTTTGGTCCCTCTTGATGCTTCACAGCCCTTTTTCTCCCTTCCTTCTAATTAAGCTCAGTGTGCAGTGACACATCTGTAGAGTACATCCCATGAGAAGCTTGACTTGGTGTGTGTACGTGGGTGTGTGCTATGTACAAGTCTGTCTTTTATCTGTCACACACAGCAGGGCATTTCACACAGAAAATAAAGAATACAAGACCCCTACTAGGAAAAATGGAAGGGTTTTGACCACAAATTTTTCAAAGTTGTCTGAACTTATTGATCCTTCTAGGCTGTGATAATCTCTGCCGCACTAAAGAAAGAGGAGCTATCTTAATAAGTCATCACAGAAGGAAAGATTATAAAGATACAGATGCAGGCTTTGAGTGAATCTGCTAAAAATAGTTGTCATCCATTAATCATCAAAAGCTCCTTAAACGAGTCAAGTGAGGATTTGACCCAATGAGCTGTGAAAACAAATACTGTAAAAATGTTGACAAACTGTCTCTTGCTCTTTTTATCTGTTACAACAATCCATCACGCACAGACTCTTCAGAAGGTGTATCGCTCCAGTTGGGCAACTCAAGAGACTTCATCCTCAGCTTAGACATCAAGTTCACCTCCAACGGCAGCTTGTCAGTGGTCCTCGAAACCACAGAGAAGGGTCCACCTTTCACCATTCACTATGTGACCAACGCACAGCTCATCGCCTTCAAAGACCACGACGTCACCTATGGAATCGGGCCTCGAACTTCCTGGAGCACGCTGACCCGAGACCTGCTGACGGACCTCAGGAAGGGTGTGGGACTGTCAAACACAAAAGCTGTCAAAGCCACAAAGGTTGGTGTCAGTCAAAACTGAGGCTAGTCATAAATATCTGTTCTAGTGGTGTCCCAATACCAGCATTTTTACAAATACTCAGCTTTTCGTATTTTTTTGTTAACATGAGTGAGAACTGGAGGGGTGTGAGGCATGAAGCATCTTGTTTGTATTTGAAGAGACAGCACCAAAATGAGTAGCTCTCAGACACGCCTCAGAACAGGGGTGAAGGAGGGGCTTGTGGAGTTACAATAACAAGGAATTCAAACCAAAATATTGCAGTTCCACATTATATAGACCACAATTAAATGATTTAAATATGAACAATTTAAAAGCACGATATGTCTCCTTCAAAGTCATTCTGTAATATTTATGTTCAAACTCAGTATTGGTATAGATACTCAGTATCTGTGTGTACCCAAACTTAAGTACTTGTACTCGTACTCAGTTTAAGAAAAACTGGTATTGGGACAGCTCTAATCTGTTCATCTGAATCGAGATGAAGTGGGGACAAATGAAACCAAAAAAACTTATTATTCAGTTTTTAAAAAATTGTTCTCGTTTTGCTTCTGTGATAATAAGATGTGTTTTATCTTTATTTTATGTTGTCTAAATGGTTTTGGGTTTAATAGTTCAAAGAAATGTGATTTCTTCTTTTGTTTTTTTTTTGTTTTTCCTTAGATCATGCCTAGACGGGTGGTGCGGTTAGTTTTACATGGGCGTGGCTTCATTGACAACATTACCATCTCCACCACTTCCCACATGGCCGCCTTCTTTGCTGCCAGCGACTGGCTTCTGCGGAACCAAGACGAGCGGGGCGGCTGGCCCATCATGGTCACCCGTAAACTCGGCGAGGGCTTCCGGCCTCTTGAGCCCGGCTGGTATTCGGCCATGGCTCAGGGCCAGGCCATGTCCACCCTGGTGAGAGCCTACCTCATCACCAAGAACCACGCTTACCTCAACGCTGCCCTCAAGGCAGTCGGACCGTACAAGGTGCTTTCGGCGCAGCACGGGGTCAAAGCAGTGTTCATGAACAAGTACGACTGGTATGAAGAGTACCCCACCACGCCAAGTTCGTTTGTCCTCAACGGCTTCATTTACTCCCTGCTGGGACTCCACGACCTGGCTGAGACCGCAGGGGAGATTGTGGGCAGAGAGGCGGGGCAGTTGTTCAGCCACGGCATGGAGTCGCTGAAGGCCATGCTGCCACTCTTTGACACTGGGTCGGGGAGCATCTATGACCTGCGTCACTTCATGTTGGGCACTGCGCCCAACCTGGCACGCTGGGACTATCACACCACGCACATTAACCAGCTGCAGCTGATAGCATCCATAGACAACTCTCCCATCTTCAAGGATGTGGTCAAACGCTGGAAAAACTACTTAAAAGGGGGTCGTGCCAAGCACAACTAGTCCGACTGTAAACCACCGAGGTAACAGCTGAGTTCAGAGGAGAATCCGTGTGTTCAATGAAGGATTGAGACCTGTGCTCACTTTAGGTGACTGAATGAGTCCTACTTCTGGTTGAGGATCACAATCTGAGATATGAGCTCTTTATGCTCATGTGCATTGTTGCAGGTTTTATAATCTCTGCAACATCTACTGTAGCTCAACTGGTTATCTGTCCCCGGGGCTAGTGTTTGTAATTATTCACAGACCTAGTTTCAGCATGAGTGTTTGCATTTTGGAAGGATGATTGTGTTTTTTGTTTAAAAAAAAATCACTATTATAATATTAGAACCTTATCTCTGACTTTCTTTAATTCCTCCACATTTATTTTCATTTACTTTTTATTTCATAACAGATTTGCAGAATTTATTCAACCAAACTGTGAATAACAGAGTATATTATAACATGTTTAAAGAAGAATGTTGCCAAAAAGAGTAAGTGATCAATAATCAACAGAAGATAATTAAACTATTTGGGTTTTATTTCCCTACAAGCTTAGGAATCAGATGCTCTGTGTTTGCACTCCAATTAGCTTTGAAACCACTTTTAACAAGAATTACAGTGAGGACTTGTATTATGTTTGTCATGTTTCTATTCGTGTGATCACAATATTCAGAAATAGATTTAGATGTTTAAGCACATCATTTAGAGGCAACACTTGATAAAAACAAAAATGTTTTTGTTTTGCAGAGATAAATCCACCAGGTTCTCAACTGTCTCTAAACCTAATAATTCATCACGATTAGCTGTGGGCTCTGAAGCAATCGAAATGTTGGGATTATACTGTCAGCTGTTTTTATGCAGGTGTTTATTAGTAACAAAATCACAAGGCTACAGATGTAAACAAACTGCATCACTTGGGCTACAATCATACTGCAAGTCTTAATGCTAGTTTCCAATGTTGTACTCAGTTTATTTTTATTTTTTGTGTGGCTTACATTATAATTTAAACACGATCACAATCAGACTCCGGTGTGGAAAGTCCATGACTCTGAAGCGACTCGCATATACAAAAGAAGTGACGTCATACATAACACGCTGTGCTTACAGCGGTAAATATGGATGCTACATCTGCTTACGTTGTGACAACAGAGCTGTCTAGATCATTATCTGCCATTCTTTTTTCACTCAATGTTTACATCTGATCGTGCTGCTTCCTGCCTTTTTCTAGAACAGGAGTGACTGAAAGTAGAAACAAACTCAAGTATCGATCCCATCATTCTAGTATTGATATGATCCAACACATTACTTTGCCAGCGTTAGCGTCATGATTTGTCACGTCATGACAAATCTAGAAAGTTTACAAAAAGACAAAACAACTGGACGTGCAGTCTCCAGCTTTATACTGCGTAATGTTAATATCGATGATATCAATATTTGGATAGATCAGTAGACCCCTACCTCAGTGACGAAAAAGTCAATGAAGTGCGACATGACTGCATATATATCTGATTAAGTACTACATATAAAAAGACCTGCATGTCTGATTTGTGGCTCCCTGGTGTTTTGGTTGATGAGCTGTAGTTTGTGGCTCCAAATGAGGGGCGTGTGTGGCAGTTACCCCCCCCCCCCCTTCCCATCTACCCATCAAGTCTGATTTGGCCCACTTTTACCTGCTGTGTGAACGTAGCCTTTGAGTTCAGCTCAGTAAGTAAAATGTCCCATATAAGTTGCAAAAGTGATTCCAGTTGATCACGAATCAGAGAAAACAACTCTGTTTAATTTGTTTATATTTCTACACTACAATATTTGTTTACGTTCCTTTGAAGTGTGTTTGCAGCATTTACGACTGAATCAAGAGACTGCAGGTGTAAATATATTTGTTTACTGAATTTATTTTGTTTATTTGTTGAATCAGGTCTTGATTTGTTTGTGAAGGAAAAAGGCAAATAATTTCCTAATGAATCTGTACAAAAATATCATTCTTTTTGTCATAGCTCAATTTTTGTTAGTTTTAATTTATTTTCGTAGATGTTTTTTTTTCCAGTTTTTATTTTAATTATTAATTTATTCTAAATTTGTGCGTTTGTAGCCTGTAGTTGAAACCGATTATCAGGTTAGCGGTGTTGATGTAGACGGACGTGTCGTCGTTCTCCCAGTTTGTAGCGTTTGGTGAGACAGGAGGGATATTCTGCCGGTCCCTGTAGCTTCTCGCTGCTCCTTTCACCTGCTCCCAGAGTGTGAACTCACTGGTTTTGATCCACTCCTCTGACCTCAGAATGAGGAGAGAGACTCTCACAATTCACCCGACTAATAGGGTGAAAGAGGCTTCACACAAGTTCAGTCCAGAGTCATGAATGAGTCAGCGCTTTTTTCCTGACAAAGCAAAGCCCTCGACATCAATGGGAGTCTCATCGATCTGCTTTACAGATTAACAGGATTCAGAGCGACTCGTTGTTTGGAGGGTGTTGACGGGGCTCGTCATCAAACTGGTGATCATCCCTGAGATCAAATTATATTCCCACATCGTCCGCGTTGAAGCAAATTATATCAAAGAAATGTTGAAAGAAGTGTTCAGTTTAATCTGTTATTAGACAAAGATAAATCATCGTACCAAGACAACTAAGCTGCTTTCTGCTGATCTTAAAATTGCTTACTCAAGCAGAAAAACATATAGGAAGTATGAAAACGTGGAAAATTAACTGTGGAACAAAGTACATTTATTCTGTTTGCACAACTAATCCAGATTATTCACAAAAACAGACAAAAAAATCTTAGGTTAAAACTTTTATTTCATGACTTTATTGTCGAAAAATTTAAGCAAAAATATTTACATCACCTTTTTGTCTTTTTGCTGATCTCAGTTCATTTTCTCTATTTGTTCAATTTTTTCCATTTTGACAAGCTAAGCAGTCATTGTTTTATTTAAGGGAACATTCAGGAAAAGATGTTTTTGTGCGCGAGTGAAGTTTCACATTGTTTATACCAAAGTCATTTATTCAAGTCCATTTGAATTTGTATATTTTGTGCAAACTGACTTCCATATAGCGTTTGGTGACAAGTCTCTGCGGAGACGTCACAGAGAGACACTGCCTTTTGAGAAATGCTACTTTTTCAAGCGTAGGTCGAATAGATTCTAGCAAAAGCCAGACGTGTAAAACCTGCTTATTGCAAAGGGAAATGGTGCAACTAGAGATTAGCATTTAGTCTGTTTTGAAGAGAAATGAGCTAACGGCTGCAAATTCTCCTTGAAAGTGTTTCCCGTTTGTTGTTGTTGGAATCTTTTACAGAGGATTGCGTTTTGTTTGGTTAATAAAAGCACAACTGCAGTTTAATCTCACATAATTTTGTTGTGTTTTCTCTGTTTTTGTTTTCTGGACGGTGTGCGACAGCTTCATTTTGCTGCTAAAGTTGTTTCACTGCATTATAACTTTTTTTCCCCTCTGTTTATAATTTGATTTAAAGAAAAAAAAAATCTCTTCATCAAATGGCCTCTGAGGTCAAATTGATTTATGCAATAAGATGTTCACTGGGCAGCACCACAGACCCAGTGTGGTTGTACAGACTTTGCAATCGAAGCACAATGTGCAAATGTTATCATTTTTTAGTCCGAGTAAGAGAAGTGTTTATATTCAGAGTAAATCTTTGTGCTTTAAATTTGCATTTTAAGGTGTGTAAAAGAATAAATAAATAAAAGCATTTTTTTCCTTAACATCTTGGCTGTTTATTTAATATGTTTTACAGGAAAACATATCTCACACACACTCCCACTTCAGCATGTCTTCACGACAATGTTTTGGGGAGGGGTGCTCTGTGGGGCGGAAGCTCCAGGGAAGAGCTTTTTGTAAATAGGTGGGGCTTTGCACCAGCAAACATTTAGGCAGCTCCACATGGCTACTGCAGGAGATTCAAAGATTTTTAAAAACATGCCTGAATGGATTCATCTGGATATGTGTTTGAGGAGGGAATAACGTTTTACACGATATAAAGCTAAAAACAAAGTCAATTTTGCATAATCCCCCCCACACCCCACACCTAAAAAAAAAAAAAAAGATAATTTGCCTTAATCTGTGACAGCTCTTTATTCTTTGCTCCAAACAAAAAAAACTATATTATTTAATTTGTAGCGCGCCGTGCTCCACTTTTTATGCGAGTATTATGTTGAAAAATGAAATTGTTAGCTGTTTTGGTCAAACCTCTATGACTGCATCAGATTTTAGTCCATCTGTAAAATGGACTGAATTATAGTAATTTTGTGTTTGGAAGCTCACATGGCTGTAGCTGCCATCTTGAACTGGTTTGACTCCAGAATTGAATCACCAAAATATTCAACCAGTGATTATTTCTTGAAAGCCTTGTTAAAATCCATCTTGTGGTTCAGAAGATATTTTGCTAACAGAAACAAACCTAGATGTTGATGCTCGTGTAATGATCGTAAGCTGAATTTGTCTTCTGCTCACGTAATTATTTGACTCCAGGCTCTATAAATAATCAAACCATTTGCAGATCCCGGAGTTAGTGGAGTTCCTTCAGTTCTGCAGCTGGGAGGTTTTACACATCAGCAGACAGTGAAAGGCTCGGCTGACGCTTCAGACTGTCGGATCTGAACAAGTCATCAGTCGCCTTCGTTCTCTGAGAACACTCGTTTTTACAACTGACACCTCTGGTCCAGAAAAACGCTCAACTGAAGACTTCCTGTCTTTTTAAAATACATCCAATTCATACATTCTTGTACTCCTAGCACTAATAAAGTGCACAGGATTTGTGTTTGAAGCTTTGGCTTTAAATGTTAAAGTCAGCCCTGTTTGTTAACAAATCATCTCAAGAGCCACCAAATAGATTTTAATAAAACACTAAAATAAAATTTAAAAAATCAGTGGATTTTACAGCTATTTAGAGACAACTTGATTTAAGATAGACACCATAGCTGATAGACAATAATAAACAGAAAAAAATATCCATAAATGTTATAAATACTGAGCTAAAATTTGATCTGAGAGGATTATGTTCAAGATTTCAGAACTCTGTTTTTGACGATAAGATTTCCTTTTTTTTTAATTCTAAGATGATCTTGGTCTAAAACTCTGGTATGAAAGATGGCAGACAATAAACATTCCTTCATGGATAACCAGTCTCTAACTTAGTTTCGGTGGTTGGTGTTCATGTTCACTTTTAACCGTGCAGCAGAGGAACAGTCCTCTTTTACCATCGTCTTCGTGGAACTGCTGAGAGGAAAGCCGACCCTGATAAATAATTTATCCTAATTAGACCTTTCTGATCCAGTGAAGGACATGGACACCTGAGAACGACTGTATCTGCTGTCACTTGTTTCTACTTTGCATTACCTTCTGTCATAATTTCTCTCTTTTACACATTCACACACACACATTCCTCCTCTCTTTAATGATGTTACTGTCTCTCCTGACAGTGCGTCTGTCTCCTGCTTCTGTAATTAGCCCCTGCATAAACCCGATAAGCTCCGTCTCCTCTGCTGCCTCTCAGATACGTTGAGCTTTATGTTGTCCATTAAATTACAAACCTGATTAAATGAACACACTGATGAACTCTGGTGTGTTTGTTGCGTGTGTCTGTGGTGGTGGTGGGAAAAGAGAATTTGGGTTTTACTGTGACAATGGTGGACCCCGAGTGTTTTTAAAGGAGTCAGATTATTCTTTTTAACTCCAGTTTGTTATAATGTCACAGAATTTAATCAATAGTTGATTCTCAACCAGGTGGGCTGAGGAGCCCCAGAGAGCAGGAGGAGAACAGAAGGTGCTAAGGAAGAGGAGAGACCTTCATCTCGCTACTTTGGCCGAGTCTCATCCAACAGAGAAACATGATATGTCTTAAAACACATTTAGAACTAGAGAAATTGCATTTCCTGCGAAAATGCGAGTGTGAATGCCTGTTGCTGAAAACTTTAGCTGAAAGCTGCTG
>JARVJO010000164.1:24574100-24588231 GCA_031762555.1 Cynodonichthys magdalenae | reverse complement strand
TGAAGGCAAAAGGGGGTCCAACCCGTTACTAGCATGGTGTACCTAATAAAGTGGCCGGTGAGTGTATATATATATGTGTTTTTTTTGTTGTTTTTTTTTCCTCTTAAAAAGGGTTTCAGTTTTAGATCTTTCTTTCTGGGTGAAACAGCAAAAGTGTTTTGATGAGCGTCGTTGAGGAGGCATGGTGGATTTTGTTGCAATAGAACAAAAAAAGTTTCACTTGTTTTTCCTACCCTTTGTGTTATGCAGCTTCTAGCAGTTGTTGGCAGTATTTTCATACTTGGGAAACAGAACAAACTGGTGCCAGGTTTTGAAGGAGAACAAGAATCGTTCCTGAGATGCTGAGGAATTTCTTTAAAAGTCTGACCTCATTAGCAGCAACCTAAGCAGACTGCCACCATTAGGGAATCTACATCTCTCAAAGCTCTGCCAAACCTTTTTTACTTCCTTTTTATAGTTTTTTGACTATACTGAGCAAGACACACCTGTCAAAATCAGCTGAGATCTACAAGAACACCAGAGAGAGAGAGAGAGGAGAAATCATTACACTGAAATGAAAGATGATCCTTTATTCTTCCAGCTTCTAATTCATGTGTTTGTTGTCATTTCTGAGCAGCAGCTGGCACACAGCAGAGGGAGTAAAAGTCTTCATCATCACTAAACAGGTATGATGGTGGAGAACAATAAGGAGGCAGAGCCGCAGTGGGGAGGAGAGAGTAAACAGAGAAAATAATGCAGGAGACAAAGAGCGTCTGCGGTGGGGGCGTTTGTAAGATGTATGCAGGAGGAAGAAGAAAAAGAAAAAAGAGGCTGTGAAAGTCTGAAATTCAGTGGAGAAGAAGCAGAGCCTGGAGTGGAGCAACTATTAATGATGTATCAGGGGGGTGACTGCCACACGCGCTCCTCGTGTGGAGACACAAACTACAGCTCATCAACCAAAACACCAGGGAGCCACAAACTCTGTGAGCAGCTGCCGTCTCTTTATGGTCCCACAGAAACAGGAGAGGAAGGCATCAGGTCTTCTGTTAAACTCTGCAGTTTGATTATATCGTCAATAATTACTGATCATGGAGCTCCTAAAGTTTAGCTTTCCTTTTTCCCCTTATCACCATTGTTTTCTTTACTGAGAAACTAAAACAGCTTTGAAACCTCGTAAAGATTATACATGTTACTATAGTTTTAGATGATCTGATCACAAAATGTGTTTCTCCTTGGACAATATAATACAGCTGTAGCAGTTTCATCAACCATCTGTCAGATTATTGTGTGGCAACAGTTTTATTTTTTATTTTTCCAACATTTTTCTGTTCACAGTACGGCTCCCTTACATACATGAAGCATGTTCTGGCCTTACATGTGTTTTTATGTCTGTTAGCAAAATATCTGATGAAACAGTCTGACATCTACCCAGGCTTGACTTTTGGAGTCAGCCTGATTTAAACCACAGCTCACTGACCTTTGATTTGACCAGAATTATCTTATTTCTCAACAAAAGATGATCTTAATTAAAAACTCTTGAGATACTACAAGGTGGCGGGTGACATGCATTGCTTCCAGGATTATTAGGTCTTTAATTTTAATTTGTGGGCAGCACACCTGCTCAGCAGTTAGTACTGATGCCTCACAGTAAAAAGGTCCTGGGTTCGATCCCCAGTTCAGACCTGGGGTCTCTCTGTGTGGAGTTTGCATGTTCTCCTTGTGCTTGTGTGGGTTTTCTCCAGGTAGTCCTTCCCCCACAAAACAAAAACATGTAGGTTGCCCCCAGGCTGCCCTTGAAAAAGAGATCTGTGATTTGCCTGTTTAACAACAGTAAATAAAATTTTTCAAAGATGTTACCAACTTTAATGAGTTTGCTTTGTTTTATTGTGCATCAAATTTTCAAGCTCATCCAAGTCAGTTTTATTGGCTGTAAAATCTAAAGCTGTCAAACTACGTTTAAACAAAATAAAATGAAATAAATAACAAGCAAAATTGTAACACAGTGGATTAAACATCTGTATCAACTAAAACATCCATCATCTTTTACTCACTTCTTCCTTTCCAAGTCACGGGGTCCCAGGTGGTATCCAGCTGTCATACAGCAGACGAGACCCACAGGTTGCAAGTCCATCACAGGGCCACACCAACAACTATTCACGCTCTCGCTCACACCTGTACTGGAGATAATTCAGAGTTACCAATTAACACAACAGTCATGTTTTTGGAAAACCTACGCAACTTCATAAATTCTTTCTGTGAAACATTTCTTGATGTTACACAAACTTTATGGACCTTACCTCAGAATAATTATTTGTGCTGAAAGACTAAACGTTCCTTCATCTTTTTAACATTTATAAAAAGAAAGAAGTCCTTTAACCTCCTAGGACCTTGCGCCTCATATGAGGACAAAAATGCATGCAAATGAGGGTCTTAAGTGGTTAAAGATTGTAAGGCTCTTTAATTCCAGTCATGATTCCCAAAGTGAATGTTGATATAAAAAAAAAGTTGGATTAGGATTAGGTTTTTGCAAACTACAAAATTACTTGGAGATCCAACAACAAAACTATCTCAGTGGTTTTTGCTCCTCAGAAGTCTTCAAACAGCTCTTGAAGAAACAACTTCTCTTTGGAAACACTGACCTCTTGTGTTCATAGAATGTATTACAAGAACAATCAGATTATTTTGTTGTTGCAGAATGAAAGTAAGGATTCCACTCAAAATTCACTTGATAATCTGATAACAAACGTCAAATAAAACCTACAGAAATTCTTACTGTTCTTTTTTTAATTAAAGATTATTTATTTTTTAAATTATCCATCCATTATCTATACCCGCTCCTTCCTTTCAGGGTCACAGGGGTCACAGTGCGAGGGGCGGGGTACACCCTGGACAGGTTGCACGTCCATCACATTTTTAAAATTAAGATCCCTAAAATGCTACTATCATTATCCGCCTCGCTACCATTAATGACGGTAGCAAGACTTGGTAAACCCTAATTATTTTTCTAAAACTAGTTAGAATCTGCTGCTTGTGAATTTGAGATTTTCATATTTTTTTATTTTTATCGTGAAACCGTTTTTTTTTTAAACAAAAATAGGGGGATGCATTTTTCCCACCTTGCATGCCAGAGTTTTAAACTACAATCATTTTAAAAGTGACAGAATTCAAATCATTTTAGTCAAACTTTGTAATTGACATTATGTGCAGTTTTATGCAAGATAATGATCAGAGTTTGTGTCGAACTACCATCACGCCAAACTTTAACTCAATATCTGTAAAACTGACCTATAGTTAGAATCATTGATGTGCTTCTTAAACCTGACTGGCTGTGTCGACCATCTTGACATGGACTGACTCCAGAAGTTAATGAGTTCAACATGCCCACCCAGTGATTACTTTCTGAAAGATTTATTAAAATCTGTTATGTGGTTTATGAGATATTTTGCTAACAGAAGAAAAATTAACACAAACATTGGTACAAATCCTACTTTTATTTGGCAGTAGATGAGTTCTTTTTAATACACTCAATACAAGGAGCAGCATGAATTAGGTATGAAAAAGTACACAACAGTTTTTTGGGACAAAACTAAAATGTGCAACTTCTAGAAAAATGTATGTTGAACAATAAAACTCACTATTTGCTGTTTCACATATTAACAAGTTAAAACTGAATTTATCAAAGTGTGGAAAAGAACACAGCTGAGAGAAGCTGGTGATTATCAAATTAAAATCAGCTGTGGGCTCAGGTTACCATGGTGACGGTAGGTGCAGAGTTGCTCCTGACACGTATAGATAAAGCTGTAACTCCTAATGACATATCTGTAAATACTGCAACCACTTCCTGTTCACATCACGGGAAACATTTAAGTTTTGTTTTTTGTAAAAGATGTGGATGTACAGGTGAGTAAAACAACACCTGGTTTGAAGTCCTGCTTTTATTCTCATTTATGCTGTGGAGCCAAGGAACTTATTTCTCAGTGTAGGATTCAAATGCAGCAAACACTGAGCCTTTTGATTTAGGGATGTATGGAAAAGGACTTTTTTATTGCTTAATAATAATAATAATAATGCCTGTAGAATCTTGGGGCAAATTAAAATAAAAATGAATAAAATAATTAAAAATAATAATAATAAAAAAGCTTAGTTCTTCAGCTTTCTCAAGATCCAAACACTTTTTTTTTTCCTAAATGGATTTTCATTCCCCCTCCTAAATGATAATGTTAATTATTGCTATGTAATTCCCACTTTTCTATATTTTAGGTTGTAATTTTGTTTGTCCAAAAAGAAAAACTAAAACTAACGTCCTGAAGCTTCTAAATCATTCTGTCAAACAGTTTTATTACTTTTTTTTTTCCACACCAGTTACTGAAATAAAACGTGACAGTAGCATCATCTGGCAGAGTTTGTCTGCTGATAATTAACCTGATGAAGGTGACACAAACTTTCACTGCAGAGTTTGCTTGTTTTTTTTTGTTTCTTTCAAAAGAAGGGGGGGGGGTGTTCTGCTATATTTGAGGTGTAGTGATAATGGGGTGAGTTCAGTGTCCAAATTAATGCAAGGTGAGCGTAGAGAAGGAAACAGCCTTTAGTTTTTATTCACAAAGGACAGTTTGATGGGATATTATGTGTCCATATGTGTGTTTTATGAAGCTTTGGCAAAAGGTCTCCTGAAGCACTGAACAGATTTTAATGAAACACCCAGAGTAATCATTGAATGCAGATCTACAGCTGGTTAACTTCTGGAATCCCTTTCTTTTTGCTCTAAACTCTGTTGGTCAACACAATAAAGACAAGTCAGTCTGTTTTATAGCTATAGAGCTAAATTCAGTGTGGTATTATCTGAATCATATTCAACACATAATTTTGGCTTTATCACATCACACATGATCTCTGCATATTGTTATTTATTACCCCATTCATGAGATCAGACTAAAACTGCTTTAACCTCACATCCTTTTGAGCCTAAACTATTTTCAGTTTAAAACTCTGGCCTGAAAGGTGGAGGAGACATGCATGTCTTCAAGGCATGTTTTGTAAAAGTCAAAGTATCTTTTGTTAAGTCTCCTGATTTTACTTGTCAACCATTAGGCTGTTGTTTGCACTTAATTTCACATCGGCTGCTGATCAAGAAAGAAGTGTTCTGTGTATAAGGCCTGTGATGTTTAAATAACTGTCAACACTTACAATAACTATAAATGCAGTTTTTTTTCTGCAGCTTACGACGTGAGATGAACTCTTTTTCATCAGAGGAGCTCAAAACTCACTGGGATCAGTTTTATTTTTTCTCCTAACCTTGTTTTATATCCTGTGGCTCCCAGAGAACACTCAATCTCAGCACTTGACTTTGTTTACACTATTTAGATGTGGGAGTTATTATACATTAACGCAGAAAGTCACTAACTGTGCCAATTGAAACCGACTTCCTGTCATGCAGCAACCATTGACTAAATTTATTTGCTCTAATCCAAAGTTGTTGCTCTGACTTTGTCCTCGGTTTGAGAGGAAGCTGGATGTGTTCCCGGAGTGCTGCGCAGGCGAGTCTGCACTGAGCTGCTGGGACACAAACAGGTGGATCTCTGAGCGATGTGCTGATGGTGTGAAGACCATGCTCAATTTGAAAAACAAATGTTTTATTTCAAGATACTTAAAAAATAATTGACTCTCAAACAGAAGCCTGATGGTGAGGATTAGGCATTAAACTGGAATCATTTCAGAGTTTGAAATGAAGCATTAACCAAACGTTGGGTTTAAACTTAACCCAGCAGGTAAATCATTACTGTAGATTTACTGCACACATGAGATTTTTGCCCTAAAACACTCATCCTCAGCATTCAAGGTCCTTTTTATTTATTTTCACCTTGAGCAATCAAACAAAACTCATCTGCCTCGGTTTTTTTTCTAATTCATATTTGCTTTGATTGTTTCTGGGTTTAAAAAAGATAACAGCCTCTGGGTTATGTGAAAGCTGCCTCGTCACTTTGAGATTAAACCGTGATAAGTGGGTTTAACCAGGAGGAGAGGAGCTCTGTTGACTTTAGGCACAGACTGGGTCACACCCTTTCATTCTTTCAGACCAGTCTTATGTGGACTGATTGATACTCTGATAGTGTTCATGTTCAGGGTTGAGCTGCTCCCCTGCAGCTGATGAAGTGTTGGCCTCTCTGATCGATGATTACATCAACCAGACAAATCCTATTTTCTGTTAAAATGCTGAGAGCTGAATGACTGCTGAAGTTAAAGCTAAACAAAACACTAAACACTATTTAATTAAGCTTCTATATGAGTACTATGACCTAGTTGTTCATGCTGCTTTATGTGCCTTTAAAATTTTACATTTTAGTTTTATTGCTTCACTTGGTATTTTATGTTATTTGTGTAGTCTTTTAATTTGGTTGTAGCTCTCTGTATTTGTTCAGCACTTTGTTTGGAATCACTTTATAAATGTACTACTACAAAAATAAGTTCACTTTATTCATCCCTATCAATAGGAAATTTACCTTTTTAGCTAGAAGCTAAGTGGAGCAAGTAGCAAAACACTAGCTAAAAGCATCAAAAACTTAACTAAAAGTTTAAAAAAGCAGAGCACTGGTTGAAAGATAAAAGTAGAACTGTAGCCAAAAGCTATCTGAAAGCTAAAAAAAAAACAAAACTGTTGCACCAAGTATCTAAAACAATTATTTCTTTTATTCCATCTTTAAGGTCAGACAAAATTTTCACAAGTTGTCTAAAACGTTAAAGTGTGACCTGCTGTCATTGCTCAGAGCTATAGCGAGTAAAAGTCACCGCTGCCTCTTAGGGAGCGAGCCAGGCCACTCGTGAACACCACCGACCCCACAATGACCCCCCAACTTTTTGCCTCAAAACCACCACCTAATCAGGTGGTGGTCAGGAGGACCCGACTGCCACACCCTACATGAGTGGGGTCCATATGACGCCACTAAGACAGCTGGAGGGTTAAAAAAACAAAATGAGCAGAGTCTGCTGAATCAGAATTACAGATTTTAATGCCTTCTAATATATTTGTAAAGTTAAATACAGTATTTCTACATATACATGTTACAAAAAACAAATAAATAAATAAATATAAACAGGAAAACATTGGGTTGGATGCCTTTCCTTGGTTGTTGATGGACGGCTGATTGTTAAACCTGCTTTTCAGGCTGGACTGTCCTCTCAGAACAGTTACATAATTCCAAAAATGTTTTTGTTTCTAGAACAAACTCTTCAGAAATGTTTTGATTAGAAACTGAAGCCAGAAGTTGTTCCTAAAGAGAATTTCTCCACGCCTTCTGACTTTTTATTGTTTTACCTGAACATGTGTTTGCGATTCTCCACCTGCCGGCACACACCCTCCACAGTGACGCCACATGTACAGGATAGTCTTGCTGAGCTTGAAGAGGAAGGACCTGAAGGGGAGGGAACCTTGAGGACGGCATGTCAACACTCACCTTATAAAGACGAAGGCACACCCAGCCTGCAGCCTCAGTTCAGCTCTCCTCCTCCTCCTTCCCCGCAGCAGCAGCAGCTAATCATGCTCACTCTCATCAAATTTCCACGAGTCTTCACCATCAATCAGGTGCCCAAAGTAAGTGCCTTCATCACGTCTTTTTACTTAATATTTAACATTTTACAATAGTTTAACTGTCAGATGTCAGGCTGAGTATTAGTCCAGCTTTCAAATGAATGTTTTCTTCTTTCACACAGTTTGAATAAACTTTTCTGTAGATTTGTTTTAGCTTTAGAGACGCATTTGTTTGTTTTTAAACATCAAATCTAACACGATCGTCAATGCGTAAAAATCAAGAATTGTCCTTAATTTGGGTTGGTTATTAGAGTATTTTGTTTCTTTTAACTTGTTAGATTTGTTGTATTTCCAAAAGTGAAGAACCTGGTTTGTCAGATTTGTCAAATGACTGAAGACTAAACTTTTAGGCTGTTTTTGTTGTTTTTGTTTTTTTCTTCTTCTTGAGGTTTTCCATGAGGATTGCATCATTTCTGGGTACCGACACCCCCGGAGCTCTGCGACTGAGTGCATCCTCAGCCTCTTCCAGAGGACCAATGAGACTCTCAACGTCTGGACTCACTTTCTGCCCTCCTGGTAAGCTGATAATCATACAAGAGTTAGCGCTCTGCCATGTGTTCAATAAATCGGCAACAACTGAAACACTTGAAGAGGATTTTGAATTCTGTTTTGACAACAACACGTGAGCATTAAGCTGCCAAATGTTCTGTGGTTATTAATAATTCACACATCTTCAATATTTATTTTAATGTCAAACACATTAACAGGACCTTAAACACACAAAATGCAAACTGTAAGCACTATTTCACAAGGTTGCATTTCTCAATCACTGTGGTAGGTTGTGCACGGGTCTGGGTGTTTTTTTATTTTTTTATTTTACAACCAGAAACACCCAGACAGCAAGTTCCCCTCAATGAGAGACAGAATGTTGCCCAGCTGGTAAAACTTGAGATAAAACTATCTCGAACTATCTCGAACTTGTGTGACATTGTGTCTGACAACACAGGAGTCATGGTTCCTACTGAGCTTATCGTTTATCTGTTTCTTATTGTGGATGGGCTCTAGGAAGTTTAAAAGTTACCTTTTTTTATTTGAGTTTTATATGTTTCTAATATGAGCAGGTGATATTTGACTGTTAACTTTTTGGATTCAGTCGGACCCACTCGCTAGCAACCATGTGAGCCCCACAGAGCTGCAGCTGCTTCGTGGTGTTTCACCTGTTGTGTTGAAGGGAATCTCCCTCAAGTACCAAATTTACAATTTATTCAGGTACAATGTTTGCTGGGGGGGCAAAACTTAAAGCTTAAATGAACGTGTCTGGCTTCTCAAACACCTGCTGTGGAACTGATTCAGTACAATGTGACAAATTATTTATATTTTACATTGTTGACTTTACAACTCAACAATGTAATTATAAGAGCAGAAATAAAGTGGTTTAAAATTTTTAACACTAATGAAATTGATTTTTATCCAAATTTTAAGTTAAATTTTTTAAACTTTTTTTTTTGTTTGTTTTTTTACATCTTCCTTGTGAAGTTCTTTGTTAAGAGTGAACTCTATCTGTTTTAATCAAAACTATTTAACTGAGGGTATTAACAGTTTAACTTGGTGCTCACTATAAACAGCTGTGAGTATTTTTAATAGACTAAAGTGAGTGGATTAGCTTGAATTAAATTGCATGTATTTAGATTTGACTCTATTTGATCCAAAGGTGGGGAGTGGAGGAGTTCTGACTGAAAGAATGAAATGATGGAGTTGGTCAAAATTAATTTTCTCTGCAGGGTCCTGGCCTCTGCCTTGGAGATCAATCTAAATCTCATTTCTTCTTTGGTGCCCTGGTTAAGATGATGTACAAAAAGACACTTCATGACCGTTTTGTTGCATATAACAGTAAAAACATGTACGGTAATCAAAATTGTATTATTTAATAGATTTTTACCTGGACTAACGTTTTCTATAAGGACCCTGACATGATGCAACACAAAACTAATTTAATTAAAATATCATCTTGGTTTATCTTCAAGTTTGACAGCTGACATGTTTGTCAGAACTATAATTCAATCTTGCATTCAGTCGTAACACAATTTTTTAAAAACATAGTTTTGTAGTTAATGGAACTTAATTATCTAATTTGAACTGAGTATTTGACATCAGGGCACATATTTCAGCTGAAAGGATGCAGTCATGTTGACTGTATACGTGTGTGTGTTTACACGAGTGTATCTGAGGATTTAGTCACTGCAGAGGTTACTGGTCCCTCTGAGCCACTTGTGTTTCCTCTTCACTGACATCTTTGTTGTTTTGACTGCACATGCCAAGGAGAAGGTGTGTTTGTGTGTTTGGAGTATGCTAAAGGCACATGGGTGTTTGTGTCGAGGGGCCCTTTGCAGACCTAAAGGCTGGGCACTAATGAGCAGCTCTGTGCTTCAGGTTTTCACATGTATTGTCACAATTAGTTAACTGCTCAGTGACAAGGAAACACTGGCTGACATGCGTAATGCAAACTACAGCCTCCTGATAAGGTTGTTTGTTTGTTTGTCTAGAGCCCTTAGCTGTTGGGTAACAGACAGTGGCTAAAAAAAATTACAGCATTTTGTATTTTCTTTGTGCTCCATTATAACCACGTACTGACTGGATTACTCATCTGGACTTTACAACTCAACAATGTAGTGTTCAAGTCTCTTTTTAATCTCCTTTTTTTGTTTTCTATCTTTTTTTTTTTATATATATACATGTCTTCATGTTTGAAATTAATTAACTTAAAGATTGAAAACAGATCAGGTTTTATCATGAGGTGACTTCTTAACCTTTTCGTGACTGACCTGCTGTCATCTGTGTTTAATCCTTAAGCAAACACAAATGAACAGATGACTTATTAGAGGATGTAACTTTCTTCCTGCAGCTAGTTAGGAAGTGTCTGTTTACACTGTCCTCACTCCCATATTTAGTGTATGATGTGCAAAATATCAAACGCTTGAATCTTAATATGCCCTTTTATATTCTCACATGTTAGAACTTCCAGAAGATGAAGAATATTCATTGTTCTATATTATGAATAAGGGTTCAGTCCAAGTTTAAGCCTGCTTATAAAAAATGTTTAAATATATATTTTACAAGTGTCAGAACACAATGTGTTCAGTACCTGAAGAGTAAAACTGAAAATTTCCATTTCTACAAGTAAATGTTTGGTCCTACACAACAGGGTTAATGCCTCACGTATCTGACAACACTGGTGTTGGACTAAAGTCCAACTTCAACTTTGCCAATAATAAAATATTTTATTTTTATACCTTGAGTTTAAAGAGTAATTAGGTTTCTTTCATTAGGTTCTTATGAAACATTATGTGGTTGTCTACTTTTTTTTTAAACAATATTTTTCTTGTAGGGATAACTTATTTTAAATAATGTAGCTCATAATTTACATTGTCAATCATTAAAAATCTAACTGCACAGGTTAACATACTTTTTGGTTTCTTTTTTTCATCAGATGAACTTAATTTTGTTGCTGCTTGGTTGAACTGCCTGCGTTTCCTGACAGGTACTTCCTGTGGAAGCTGATGACGGTGGTGCTAATGCAGGCAGTGTGGCAGGACTCCTTCACCTGGCCTCTGGTGGTCTTCCTCCTCTCCTGCTGTGTTTATCCTCTGGCATCGAGCTGCGCTCACACCTTCAGCACGATGTCAATGCGGGCGCGACACATCTGCTTCTTTTTTGATTATGGTGCTCTCAGTTTCTACAGCCTGGGTAAGGCCTCCATGTGGCTGCTCATTAGACTAGACTCATCCTGCCTGCCAAAAATCCTTCTTTTGGAATATGAAAACCAAAACTTAGAAAATGATTCATAAAATCATTTTTGTTTCTCCGGCTGTAGGCTCAGCTATTGTTTATTCAGCCTACATTTTCCCTGACAAGTGGGTGAACGGCTTGTTTCACCGTTGGTACATCCCCATTGCTGTGGTCAACGCATTCCTCTCCACCATCATGGCCTGCTACTCCAGGTGTGGTGAGCAAATATTCCCACTCTTATTACTGTTCTGCAACATAATGTACAGATATATTCAGGGTTGATGTCAAAGCTTTCAAAACTGTTAACAAGGAGGCTTTAGTGGGTTTAAAAATCATTCATCAGTCCCAACTTTTAAATTCTCCAGTTTTAAACAGAAAAGATGCCGATATGATGTCTCAAGGCCAGCTGGACTGAATTAAGTAGAACTATCTTTGTTTTTAAATCAATCATACAACTGCTGTCCTTGCTGCTTATGTCGGTTCATTAACAATCAGCTGAACTCTAAAGCCAGTGTCTCATTGAGTTATAAGATAAGAATTCACAATGGAGTCTCCATTCATTTGATTTCTCTTTCCTTCATGGATTCAGTGTTATGTGCATGAATGGAAACTGGTTTTCTTTAGCAATGAAATTCTTACTTTGCTTGGCATTCATTGTGGAGAGAGTCTTGCAGGCGGCTCGCAGTCTTGTTACTTGAATTTTGGACTTGTTAAAACATTTGACACTTTTTTTTTTTTTCAAAGTAGTGAGCTAGCACAAGAAACTCAAACCTGTCTGGAACGCTTTTTTAATTTTGTTGTGCTCTCTAACTCGTCTCGAGCAGTAATTTGACACGTGCACTGTAGTTTTCTTCTGATTTAAAAAAATGTCTTTGTCTAAAACTGTTAAATGAATAAAAATAAACTGGTCCTGGTGCCTATCTTCCTTTCTAAAGTGTACTTCAGCTAATAAAGAAAAAATGGCTGCTATGGTGAATACAAAGCAGCAAGCGATGAGCTAAAGAAGTAGAAGACTTGAACCTTGGTTCTGAAACCTGTGCTCGCAAAAATATTTATGATTTAAATAAATTACTAAGCAATACATGGCTGCACGACTCACTGGTTGCTCGGTCGCAAACACTCAATTCAGTGATGATTAGCCTTTTTTCTCAGTTTTAGTCACCACTCTCCTTGTTGACAACAATACTGCAGTCTCATCACTGACATTTTTATAAGCTGTAACAGTGTTTGAGGTGGAGTTTTAGTCTGTTTTTACAGATTGCCAGATCACTACAGTTAAAAAAAAAAAAGCTGTAACATATGGTTTAGAATTAAAAGTTGATTTTTTTTTATTTTTTTTTTCTCAAATTAATTTGGAAAAACCTAAGGATGATCATGTTATTTTTTAAATTGAATGTAATAAAACAGCTAGTATTTCTAGAAGCAAGTTCTGTGAATGTGTTGGATTCAGCTAATTCTCTTTCACTCACCTGTTTTTAGACTTGGATTTCCATTTCTACATTATAACCAGGATGTCATAAAAAGGTAAAGTAAATGCTTTTATTAAAAAATCTGCTTCTTTCTTTGTTTTCCTTCATAAAATGTTCATAAACAACGTGTGTCTGAGTAACATTCTCTTTAAATACATGTTCTTTTTTTTCTTACTGTGTTTTCATTAATTGAGTTGTGTGTATTTTAACAGAAGTGTTTATCTTCTCTCTGTTTAACACAGTGGGTGTTACCTCACAGTGATGTAAAGGGTTCTGCCTTAATCATTATAAGACTATGGTTTCACCTGAAACACTGCAGAATGTGTTGCATAACCAGAATGACTCATTTTATTGAAGGAAAATTCCAGCTAAACCAGAGTTCTGCTATCATTAAACTACTGCTATCATCATCATAAGGGATTTGTTTAACCTTTCAGATATTTTTTTTTCTTTAATGTGAACAGTTTTTTTTTATATACAAAGTCAAATGAGTAAAAAATCATGTTTATATAAAATGACTACATGCTTTAGATATGTATAGTTTGCCACAAATGTAACCTGCTGTTTGATTTATTCCTAATGTCTACATTCCTGAATCTAGATATATATTTTTCTTTTTCAGTGTTGCAAATATCTATAATTATTTAACCAACAGCTCTCACAGCTTGTAACCATAATAATGATCCCTGTGAACGAAATTCATCCATAAAAACAACTTCTTTTTTTTCTTATTTCAGATTTCATGACTGCCCCAAACCGAAGTTCAGCAAATTCCTCCGTGGCGCTGCCTTCATCTACCCTTACATGTTTGACAACATTCCTCTGTTCTACAGGGTAGGGTCATTTTTCACCTCACACCTCTTCCACCTTTCATGGGCGAGTCACTGCTCTGATGGTGCTTTTAAAAACGTATATGTTGCTTTTTATAGTGAGCTGTGCAAATAATAATCAACATGGACTCAAAGTTCTCAGATTTAAAGATTTTCTTTGAGACTTTCACTGGTTTCACAGCTTTGAAATTTATTTTTTTGCAGTACAAGATTCAGTGTTTTGAAAGACATGTTGCACATAAACTCATTCCTACTGTTAAAATTAAACATCAAGTTGTAATGAAGTTACAAAATGCAATCTAAAAAGTTAGCTAAAAGGGTATCAACCAGAGCTTCAGTGTTGGAATAAGAAAATATGTGAACAAATAACAAAATATGAACAAATGTTTTGAATTCATTCAGCCTCTGACTTACATCTGTAATTTGTCATTTCAATCGGGTAAATTTCCTGAAAAGATGAAAGTTGCTAAAGTTATTCCACTTTATAAATCTGGGGACAGACGCCATTTCACAAATTATAGGCCTGTTTCTCTACTTCCACAGTT
>JARVJO010000164.1:24460340-24473728 GCA_031762555.1 Cynodonichthys magdalenae | reverse complement strand
TTTGATGAGAGGATAACATTATAACATGATATAAAACTCAAAAATGTTGATTTTACATGATATTGCCCCTTTAAAAGAGAAATATTTCTTTTCACTCTCAGTTCCTGGCACAATCTGCTATGGGCGTAATTTGAGGGGTTTGGGGGGTGGGGGTTATGACCCCCACAATGATTTGATCCAGTCAATATAACCTCCTCAATAAAATTACATAATTTGTTCTAACACTATAGAAATGAACTAGTTAAGTGCACAGCTGCACGTAAATGTGCATAAATACAGACTCTTGGAAAATGGAGAAATTTAGGTATGTTGTAATACATCCTAAAAAAATTTTAATATTTTTTACTGTACAGTACACGTAAAGTTACGCCCTTGCAATTTGCTGGTTGTCTTAGATAACTTTTTACCACTGACTTTTCATTACACACTGATTCTGACTGTATTGTGCTATTATTGAACTGAACTGACTGTTTCTTAGATGAATTTGTGATTTAAGTTTTTAATGTTTTAGTGCAGCTTTGTAGGTTTCAGAAACGGACACCATTATTGCACTGTGTGGTAACAAATGAAAATGCACAGCTAGCATGCAACCATGCGGGACAAATATAAAAACACATATGATTTATGAAGTGAACAAAACATGAATAAACAAGGATACCACCCACAGACAAGCACTCATATAAGCACAAACCTTCGACTTTGTTCTCCCAGTGCATTAAAAAAACCCTCGTAGCTACTGTCACTGTCACAGGACATCATCCCGACATTTTCAATCATCTCCTTTGACAGGAGTATTTTTGGCACAAGTAGTAGAGCTGTTCTTTGAAGGCGTCTGTAATACAAAATATAATTCAAGTCTGTCTGACAAGTGGAATAAGCTTGTCAAAAAGCTGAGACTTGAGGAAAGAAGCTTTTAGCTGAGGACTCAACTTGGCATTGTTCAAATATCAAAACTCCTACTCCAAACTGAATTAAAGTTTGTCATGCGTCAAACTTCAAACCAACATTCACCTCGAAGGTTTTGCTCGGCTTAAATCCAGGTTTTGTATATTAGGTATGTGTTTACTTTGCAGTATATTCCTTAACCACAGCAGAGGATAGATGATTTGAAAAAAAGGTGCCCTCACACCTTTGTCTTGACTGGGTGAGTGGAAAAGCACACACAGGTCAGCAGAAAGAAGCTGCAGTTCTATCAGAAGGTTAATTTGTTCAGTCAATTTCATAAAAATATTCACAAGTTGTACTGGTTCAAGATAACTGGTGAAAACATCCATTGATGATACACTAACTTTTCGAAGTAAACCACTGCGAAGGCTTGAAATCCTAGTTTCATTTTAATAAAGTATGTTTTCATCTTTTATTTCATTTTTAAAACCACAAGGTGAAAAAAGATGATTGACATTTATTACAAAGATGATGTGAAGGAATGTTTACCAATCCAAAACTGAACACTTCATTGAAAAAAAAAAGTCATATATCATGTTATTATATTATTCCCTCATCAAAAACATACCCAAACATATGTGAGAAATCCCTAAATCTCCTGTGGTAGCCATGTGGAGATGTCTAAACATTTTCTGGTATAAAACACCCCCAATTTAACCAAAGCTCCTCCCTGGACCCCAGTCGAGCTTCCACCCACAGCCCACAGGTAGCAAGGAAGGTAGCACTTGATTGTGGTATAGAATTGAACTATGTGCCTGGAAAATACATAGTAACCCTCCCTCCCCTTTTAAAATAAAGCTTGAAGTCTAAATATTGGGCTTTTCTTGGAATGAGGCTGTATAGAAATAAAACTTCAAGAAGCATTTTTTATCTGTACACAATTTTATGAGATTGTTTGCTGCCAGTAACTGACAGACTTTAGCCTTATGCTGGACAAAATCATCATTTGCTGCATCATAATAATACAGAAACCAATTTTGATATATGTTGCATTCCGTGTCGTATTTAGTCTTGAGTAATAAAAGACAGGTTTGTGCCTGTTTGTGTTGCATGACAGGTTAAAGGTCACAGAGTGCCCCTCAGTGATGTGACAAAATGGTCATTGAGTTGCTGAAGTTTGTCTCTGGCAGGGTGAACATGCTGACTTAGTATTTATTCACAGATGATGCTATGCCTGTTTTTTTCTCATACAGCAGGGTTGGGCATGAATATACGCTCTCAAGCTCACTTAGCATGTTGAATTATACATGCCAAGGGACATGACTGTGCTACTAAAGTGGTGCAAAATAATAACAAAACATCTGAGCAGTAAATCATTCAATAATTCCAACATAAATTTTCCATATAAACATTACATTGTTAAAACAGGAATCACCACTGAAATGTGTTTTTTAGCACTTTTACATTTTTATTGAGAGGATTGTAGGTGCATGAGCTACTACATACAAATATAGAAAGTAATGTGCAAAGGTTTTGAGTCATTCCTCATTTTAAAAATATTTTCTTCCCAGAAGCCAAACTAAAGAGGTCTTGAACAATAGTCATTCGGGCTTTCTGAAAAGCTTTTTTTTTTCTTCCCTGTATTCTTTCAGATAAATTTAAGTGGTCAATTTTATTTGATGTGAGCAATAGGAGTTTGTAAATTAGTTGTATTTGACACATCAGATGGGATGTTTTATTGCTCTTTAATGTTTTAACCATCCTGCTGCACTCAGGTCAAAATGACCCACGAGACTTCCGTTTTAGGACGGAAGTCTCGTGAGCAGCAAGAGGCTTAAAAACATGTGCAACAACCCTTTGGGATGTTAAACACTATACAGTGTGATAGCTTGTGCATTATTGTTTTGAAGAAACTTCTTAGACTGTGGGAAAAGTACCTTGTTGGCACCAAAACAGTAATATTTTTGCAAGAAATGTTGCTGCATCATTTACATTATTATCATACACATCAACACGTTCAGTTGTTTACCTGTAAACTGACCAATCAAGCACATTAAAATGAGTTGGAACAATGCTCGATGTCACGCAGTTGAAGTTGCATCAACAATCTTGGCCACTACGCTGCAAAAATTGTCCATATAACAAAGTTGTAAAAACACATATACCTCTTTTAACAAAGTTTTAAGAAAATTATTTAGCAAGGGATCACTTATTTTCCGTAAGCATTTCTTCTGTGCCAAGTGAATGGACAAAACACAATAAGTGAACTAACTCAGTGAATTTAAATTGGATCCATCAATAAACACAATCATTTATTTACATAATCAAATTAATCACGGTCAGAGACAGTTTTCTTGATTATTTCACTCGAGGTGACCAATACAAAGTCTTACAATCTTATATACAGTCAAAAGGTATTTTTGATCTTGTTTTTAAGATTGATTTACTGAGCAAGAGCAGGATATGGTAGATTATTAATCTTGTTAGACTGGAAATGTTTCCTTATTTTAAAAAGTCTTACCAAGTGCCATTGTCTTACTGCACTGGCAGATTATTTCCCTTAATTTGTAAATATTCAGACTATAATCTAGTATTTTAGTTTTTTTTTAGATGGCTAAAGTTTGCAGTTTAATGCTCTAGTGGTTTTTGAGTCTCTTTGTTTTCTGGTGTTCTCCTTGCAGACCTCCTGATTGTGACCACTGCTTTTATGCTTCTGTGACTGAAGACCTCTGACAATTTTATTGTGTACTGACGTCTATTTTCCTCTACTCTGCAGTAAACCACACATGGATCCTCACCTGTTCACTCTCCACAGCTTTGTTCTTTTTCTTCCTCATCATCCTCCTTCTCTCACCTTCTTGTGGACCTGGATTGGTCAACTCAGCCCACCCACTTTCCACCAAAGCCAAGAATGATGAGGTAGTGTAACATATCTGTCAGGAAGTGTTTCACCATGTCTGAAGGTTTTAAATGTGTGTGCCTGAAATAAGAGGCTGGAGTCGAACACAGTGGACACAATATCTCCCTTATGACAAGTGTCATCATCTCCTGCTGCTTGGGGGTTTGTGAAGACAGGAGTGCTGTCTCTGCAGGGAGTAAATAAAAACAGAAAGACAAGAAGTTGTGGGGTTGGAAGGTTGGTGGTAAAATAGTTGGGGAATGTGTCAACAAGATCATGCTAAAAGCAACCAGCCAGCTACCATTGGCAGTTCAGGTTTTATTACCCAGCTTCCACCTGTCGTTTAGTCTTAAAAACTCCTTGTTTCTCAGCTGAGGCAGGAAGGTTTTGCTCCATGCTGAAGGGCACTGCTAAAAACCTAAAATGAGGTGCGACATATCTGTGGCATGTTTACTCAGATTAGAATTGCATTGTCAGATGTTTTGGGGCAGAACAGTGCAAGGAATTCACACCTCTAAATATAAAGAGGGGCATGCAGGCTCCATCAGGGCTCACAGATGAAAGCAATTTGTTTCATCCACTTTCAGCTCCATCACAAGTAGCTATAAAACACCCCACAGTGCGCGTGTTCTGTGTTGCTGCCTTATTTTTAATAACTGCTGACAAAGCTGGGTGCAGCAGGGATCAAGTGTTGTTGGTCCTTCTTGGGTTGATGTTTATTAATCTCATTTTTACTGATCTGAATAAATCAGTAGTCCACATTCTGGAGTTTCCTCCTGTTAATTATTTGGGTTGATATACTGTACATTTTTTTTATGTTTACTTTACTAAATCTTTAATAATGCTAAACAGGTTGACAACAAAGCTCATCTGAGCAAATACCCTTTGTTTGGATAGAAACAAAAAGCGGTGGAGTCGCAGTTTGTCAGTCTGAACACCCTGAGACCCTTCTGGCCCTTCATAAATTCACTTGTGTCCATCATCAGTGAAATGCAGCTGGCACACTAGCGTCACACCTCCTGCTCGCTCACACGAGGAGTCGGGTTTGCTTGGAGTGTGAAAATAAGATCTGTCAGCTTCAATAATAGCCTTTTAGCAGTGCGATCACTCAGACTTTCCAGCTATGTGTGGCTTCTTTCAGCTAAACTGTTTCATTAGCGACGGGGGACCTCATATTTTCAGCACAGTTTAACACCATTTACAGCACAATGCAAAACATTTCAGCCATCTCCCTTTTTCAGTAATTTTCCTCCAAGGACCACAGCTTTCTTGTAATCTTTTAAAATGATTTGGCTTCCTGAATGATTTTCAAATATTTCTTTTTCATTTTTTAGATCTTTTTTTTTTTCATTTCAATTCTTGTGCCTGATCATTTTCAGTAGAATGTTTTGCTAAAGCACTAAGCACTTACGTATGAATCAGAGGAGCATAAAAACAGCATCCAGCTGATGTGATGAGCTGGTGTTTTGTCAAAACACAACAGACAGCTTGGCCAAGAACCAGTTTTAAGATTTATTCTGGGGCACCTTGTTTGTGTTTGTGGTAAACATCAAGGTTTTTTAAATTATTTATGTAACAAATTGTAAATATGACAGATTGTCTGTTTTAAATAACTATTTTTGAATCAATATGCTGCAAAAAGAATGAAAGAGGTGTAAAGTATTTGGCAGCAAGGTGGTTCAGTTTGTAGAGCTGTTGTCTCTCAACAGAAAGGTTGCCGGATCGAAACCCGGCCCGGGGACCTTTCTGAGTAGAGTTTGCACGCCCATGCATACGTGGGTTTTCTCCAAGTATTTCAGTTTCCTCCCACAGAACAAAAACAAGAATGTTAAGGTAATTAATAACTCTAATTGTACCTATGTGAGAGTGAGTGAGTGGTTGTTTGACTCTGAGTGTCCCTATGACGGACTTGTGACTTGTCCAGGGTGTCCCTGCCCCAAACTCAGTGGCTGCTGGATATGGGCACCAATGGCCCCATGACCCTGAAAGGAAGAAGTGGGATAGATTATGGCTGGACCTTAAGTAGTTTAAAACAGTCCATCTGAAAATGGTGCAAGAACTGAACAACAAATTAAGCACACAGCAGTGTATTTTATTAAAAACTATCTAAAATGATCTTTGGAAACAATAACAAATGAGGAATGCCTCAAAACTGTCAGAACGATAGATTTACACTTTAAGCCTGTCCACAATAACACAGATATTCAGCAACACAAATGCTTTTATTTTATTTTTAAACCAAACATACAAGTTGCATTTTCATGCATTTCTTTTTTCTTTCTCCCAACCACTTTTCAAAATGGAAAATTATTAATATGTTTGTCAACTATGTTTAAATATGATAGTGTTTGGGTATTGATGGTACTGCCACCTGTTTTAAACATGTTATGTACTGTTTGTGTACTGAGCGTGTACCAGAACTAGACTAATGTTGGAGCCAATCCAATTCATGATTCCTGCCACAGCCTGCTGACCAAAAAAAAAAAACATGTTGCTATAATTCAGTCAATTTCACAGATATTAAGCCAACTGAGAGTTATTACTTAGACATTAACTGTAGAAATCCACCCCTTTAGTCTGTTAGCAAAATGTGTTATGAACCCCTGGATAGATTTTCATGAAACGTTCAGAATGTAATAAATAGATTTACTGTTAACTCACAGGCAGCAGGGCGGTACAGAGCTGTCACCTCTCAGTAAAAAGGTTGGTGGATTGCATCGGCCTTAGCTTGCTTTGTCTTTGTTTGTTCTATGTGTGTTTTTTTTTTTTTTTGGACATGGTAATCCAAATGTTTTTTGGTTTATTCCATTTTTTTATATATTTGCAATTATGGGGTGGTATAGGTCACAGGCTGCATTCATCAGTAGATTTATCATACCACTTTGTTGGTAGTGATCAGAATTGCAGGCAGGTCTAAATAATTCTGCACCATTTTATTTAATGCAAGTTAGCATGGAGTCAACACAATTCCCAACGACTCCCAAAGCTAACCAGTGTTAGTCAGAACAAAAATGGCAATAACTTCATCAGTTTCACACATACTGAGCTAGAATTTGATGTGGTAGAAACTGAGTCATTCACAACACATCCTCTGAGTGTGACATTTTGTGATCTTGCACGACATTGAGCAAAACATTTTCTATAATTTCTCAACATCAGATGATTTTAGTCTTAATATCTGGCATGAAAGGCCAAAGGCATCATGAATTTCTTTAAGAAGCTTTATCCCTTTATTTATTCTTTTTTTATCTAAACTTGATATGATCACCAATCTACATGTAAGCTCCTATTATTTTTGAACCATCTTTGTAAAAGGAGACCGTGTGTTTGTGTTCATGTAGCTGATTAGACACTAAGTCCCAACAATGTCAAGAGCATAATGTGTCACATAATATGACGCATGATCTCAGGCAACTGTTGTGTCACTGTTGATTTTCATCACTGAGCGTTGAGGTATTCTGGGAAATCCTCCAGGAATACAAGACATTGTTTCTGCTCTTTGTGTCAGCTGAGATATTTTCAGAAAAGTCCATCAGAAGTGCATCATGCAGCCTTTTTTACCAGATTGTTTCTGAACAGTATAGAGTGGTGGAGTTCTCTTAAATGCTTTGAAAGTAACGATTTGAAACACTTGCACAACCTAAATGATCTGTGTGTGTGTACCTGGTACACACCTACCTTATCAGGACCAGTAATCCTTTTGGGGACTAAAGACCAGCCCTAATATGGTGGAAGACCAGTTTTGGGTTGTGTTTAGGGTAAAAGTCAGTGTCAGGCTACAGAAATGAATGGAACTCAATACGCCATCCTAATGAGGATAGAAGTTTGAATCTCAGTAACAGTCCAGTGTTAAACCCAGGCTGTGTGTAGGTTCAGCTGAATCATCTGCTGATTAAAAAAAATAACACCCAGTATTTAATAATAAAAATGTTCCAACAATAGAAATTCTGCCCTTTAACAAATCTTGTACTAAAACTCTTAAGTTTCTGCTTCAAGAACATTTGTAAAACAATTTGAAATTTCTGGATGTACTTCTGCACCAATATGTCTTTCTCAGTTTTCTGTTTAAGATTGTCAAGCTAATTGCATTTTCATTTTTATATATATATATATATATATATTTAAAACCTTTTTTTCTAATGAAACAAAAACAAATGTGTCTACAATTTCTTTTTGCACATCTGTCAATTAGCTTTATGCAGTTTCTCTGTGTTTTAATTAGTGCTGGCCATCGATTAAAATTTTTAATCGCGATTAATCGCAATTATTATTTTTTTTCAGAAACGATCACTCTACTA
The DNA here is from genome assembly GCA_031762555.1 of Cynodonichthys magdalenae. Taxonomy (NCBI): domain Eukaryota; kingdom Metazoa; phylum Chordata; class Actinopteri; order Cyprinodontiformes; family Rivulidae; genus Cynodonichthys; species Cynodonichthys magdalenae. The sequence continues at coordinate 24,465,646 of JARVJO010000164.1, read as the reverse complement.
TGGCTGAATGTGTATTTTTGTATGTTGCAATACATGTATGTACATTTTTCTTTTGTTTTTCATTTTAACTTCTTTTTGCTTATTTTTCATCTTATTATATTTTTTCCTGACAACAGGAGCCTCATCTATCCTTTATTCCTCATAAAACTCATTTGGAATGACAAAAAAATCCATGAATTCTTGATTTTATTTCATTATTCTGCACAAAATTTAACTGACTTGAATATGTTTAGAGCATTTTAGGTACTTTAGGTACTTTTTAGGTATTTTTAAAAACTTTAAACAAATAAGTCAAACCAAGCCAGTCTTACTTTTTCTTTTAACTCTCCCACATGCTGGTCAGCAGAACCTCCCTTTGTTTGTTCACCCTGGTTTTAGATTGAAGTGATATTCCAGACTCGAACTGCTCCGGTGGTGAGACAGTTTAGCGTTGCAGCGCTTACAGATAACTTTTCTTCATTCAAGCCAGCCGTCGGGAAACGTTTCAAAATAAAAAATGCCCTGAAAAATCCAGTGGCTTCAGGCTTCCTCACTGTCTGCATGTGAGCAGCAAGAACAAAGGCTCTCATTGGCTGAATGAAGACAGTCTAAAGCCAATAGTGATCAAGATCCTGCCTCCTCGCAGCGACTACTGGGTTTGTGTGTGTCTGTGTGTGTGTCTTCATAGGCAGCCCAGAGAACAGATGGAGAAATATAAAGAAACTGCATTAACGCGTTAAAAAACTATCGCCTTTAAGCATCGGCTGCGTTAACGTGCCCAGCACTAGTTTTAATAAATGATTTTGGGAAATAATGTTTGTTCTTACATTTTTTTTCTATTCCATATTCTTGGTAAGAAGGCCAGACTTTGGAAGCTTGATGAATTTGATAAACACAGGCGCAGCAGTAAGCAGTGTAATATATTCAGCATTATGCAGAGACTAACAGAGACATATGGCTTTGGATTCAAGAGCCTGAAATTTCTCGGCTAACACCAGCAGTTATCTGCAATGAGGACTGTGATGAGCACAGGCACGCAGCGCTGGCCAGGTGGCTCTTTGGAAGATAGCGCCAAAAGATGAAACCACCTTAGTGTCAGCATTTTAATTTGATCTGCCATGTGCACATATGTCTTTAAAGTCTGCGGGGAGTCTCTCCACCATTGATGTGCTTCGCCAATGTTCTGCTGTCGTACAGGTTGGCGCTGCAGGCTAATCTGTAGCAAGTCTGTCCCATAAGCCTGCGCCAAGTAGATGGCAGGATGAGTGATCTCCTCTCCTCTGATCCGTGGCCCTCAGATGCCCAAGCTTTGCCAACTATTCGTCGCCTTTGTAGTGGGTGCCAAGATGCCCAGACGGGTGAAGGAGGAGCACAGAGACCCAAGCAGGATGTGAAAAAGCAATGGTCCTCTTCTGCTACACAGTGCAATAGCAATTGGCTACAGATATTGAAGCACTGAGTTGTTTTCTGCGAGACCAACAGTAGTTTTGTTTCTTGGTTTAACACAAAATAAAATATTTATTGTTAAATCTGAAGTTTCATAATATTAGTGCAATGCACCACAATCAAGTTGGTGTAAAGTGACAAACTGAGAGCTGACATGAGGAATAGTAAATGTGTTTGAGGGATTTTTACAGAAACCTAATGATGTGCTAGTTTTCTCCTGTGTATGATTAAAAGTTGTTAGTACAACACATTAGAGAAGCAGTAAAAAGTTCAATGCTGCTGCCAAGTTGTGGCAGATTTTGATGTTTGAACAGCATTAAAGGGCTATTAGTCTTTGAAGGAATGTTTAAAGTCTTTAAATATCCTATGTAGAAAAATAGTTTAGCCATTTTAGACAAACCTTGAAAGTAATACTCTCAATCTCATTCATATCGCAATATTTTGTAAAATGCACTGACGCTCAAAGTATGTGTTGGGGATGAGGAGCTCATCAAATTTTAGCCCAGTATGTGTAAATTTGACTATGTTTTAGGCATTTTTGTGTTGACTAGGGTGAATAATTGCAGTGGTCAATTGGGGTGAATTACTTGACATACATTCAGTGATTACTTTATGTGAGCTTCACAAAAACAGACAAATCATTAAACACCAACTGTTTATAGCAAAGTATAACACTTGTAGTTTGATTTGGGATCAAACTCTAGCTGCTATTACACTTAATTGTAGCTCAAAATCTGTAAGATTGGAGTTATTTTTGTGTTTTAAGTTCAGTTAGCTTTAGCGGCCAGTTCAATTCAGGTCATGTCAGTTGTAGACATACACCAAAAAATACCTTTATTAAAGCTTTATTTTCCTTTGTTTATTCATTTTTATTTAACCAGGCAAATCCCATCAAGATCACAGATCTCTTTTGCGAGGGAAGTCTGAGTCAGAAGGGATCACAACATGCATGTTTTTTTAGTTTAGTTTTGTTTGTCATGTTGCCATCTTTATCAAGATTTGTCTGGTGATTTATGAGATATTTTGCTAACAGACAGGCAGCACTGACTTCATTAGGTAATAGAAAACTTTTAAAAGCAGATCTCAAACAATAAGTTAACACTTGGAGTGTGTGTTGGGCCTCAGTGTCAGCTACTACCAGACAAATTTGAGATGTATTCTTTGGAATTATTAGACTAACAGACTAGTTCTAATTTACCAATAATCTAATGGCATCTGACTGAATACACTCTTGTGAACAATTATACCGCTTTGATGTCTCCAAGAATGAACTGACTTAAACGACAACTCTTTCTATCAACAAAAAAATGTATATAAAAGCCTTTCTGCACAGCTGTGAGCCAAACTCCATTTTCAGAGTGAGTCATGACCATGAAACACAACATCTCATGTATCCATTCAGTGTCAGAACAATTCCACCATTAGAGCTGTGTGAAGAGCCCTTGAAAGCGCTACACTGACGATGGAGTTCTCACTCCGCCTTTCCTTTCCACTCCACAGCCTGCCCACATTAACTCTCCAACCCATTCAGCTGTGATTAGAAAAGCCTCTCGGCTTCCAGAGTTTGCAATCATTTGACCATAATGAATTCCAATCACTCCCTCCCTTGCCCTCTGCTCCCACTTGTGCTCGAGAAGTTATAAGAGTGGGAGAGTGCAGAACGGAGAGACAAAGAGTGCGAGGCAGTCAAAAAGACTGAAGTGTTTAGCAGCAGAATCACACAGTGCAGCTCCTGCTTTTCATAGCTGTGAAAAATATTAAACATCTAATAAAAGAAACAGAATAATTGGCACAAAATAAGCATACAAATAACAAAAAGCAAATCTTTAGCAAGGGAATAAACAATGAAATGCGCCATTTTTTTACAGTACATTTGACAAAAGAAAGCACAGATTAGCAAATAAAGCCAACATTTTTTACTTAAAAATAAGAAAATGAATGCTGCTAAACGTTTTTTGTTTCACCAGTACCCTAATACTTTAAACTCTTTGTTGTCAAAGTAGCCAGAAATGTGAAGAACATTAAACCAATAAGCCTGTTTTGCTATTTGTTCTGTTCACCAGATCAAAAAACACTTGTCTGAATTCATGTTGATAAATTAAACACTATATCCTGTTTACTCTGTTTACAAATATGATGAGATGATAATAATTTAAAATTCCTCAAAGGTCCAGCTGCATATTTTATAAAATTCAGACCTATACTAAAACATGAGGGCATTTATATCTACCTATTTAAATATCTATGAATCACTGACTGTCCATCCATCCATTACGTTTACCTGCAGGGACACCCTGGACAGGTCAAAAGTCCATCACATGGCCACATAGAGACAAACAACGTCACTCATATCAAGGGACAATTTTGAGTTAACAGGTAAACCAACATCTGGAGAAAACCCACGTATGCACAGAGAGAACATTCAAACTCTACCTAAAAGGACCCCTGCTGGGATTCAATCCAGCAACCATCTTGCTGAGAGGTAAAACTCTATCAACTGAGCCACAATCACTGATACATCAACAAATAAATGCCTTTTGGGGTCAACTTGAATAAAGATGGCAGCTGCCTTTTTGACCTCAGCCAACATGATTGTCGTTTTAAACTCTGGCCTGCATTTATTTCATGAATGTTAGGCTTTTCATTTAAGTAGCTGTTTCAGCCATCAGCAGCAGCTGAATAATAGGTGAAAAACTGGTGTTCAGAGGTGACTGAACTGGTGAGGCTCAGTCTGGTCTCATTAAGTTATGACCATCATTTCTGCAGACACACAATGGTGGAATTACTTACATTTGTTTAAATAAGGTGCGTACAAATAACAGTTTTCCTCAAACCGAGTACAAGTATGAGTAAAAGAAAATCATCAATAATTTTACTATGAAAATGTGAAATAAACATTTCCAGTTGCTAGTGAGTCTACAATGCATGCATCCAAATAATGTTTAAAAAGTTGTTGTATTTGGTTGATAGTTTTAACTCTAATTTTAACCATTAGGTATGAAAGGCCTGCATTTTTAAAGCTGCTTTTGTTGCTGAAGTAGGGTCTAAGTAGCTCTAAAAACAAAACGTGTGAATGTGCTCCAGTCTTGTTGTTCTCTGCGGGTCTTTCAACACTGTGTCATAGTGATGAAGCTGACAGAGCCGCAGTAATGACCTTTCACCATCGTCATGCCAACAGTCCCAGGTCCCTCTGGCCAGCAGTGTCCCTGTCACCTATAATCAGCTCCACACTCCGGCCACCAAGCCGCCTTTTGAGTATGAGCAGTGGAGACATAAAGACAAGCAGAGAAAGTAGTTGACTTGGCTCATGAACATGACAGTTTACCATTAGGCGTGTGGTAAAACCTCCCACTTTATTTCTACGCAGTGTTCATGTGTATACAGTATTATTGGCTGCATGTTGTACTCATTGAAAATGTTAACCAGTTGGACTGGAACAAATGCATTCACAGATTCTCTTACATGAAAACATTGGCAATATGAAAACAATTTTTTATTTATTTAATTTTTATTAAAACATGAAAACATATACAATGGATGAAGCAAGATGTTAGGTTTTTTCTTTGTAGTACCAGTTTGGTTGTTCTGACCAGATCATAGCAAACCTAAAATTTTTCCCTTTTCAGCCTGTTTAATCTAGATTTAATGGTTTGCAAAGGAATTATTGTCCTGTTGCTTAACTTATGAATAACATTTCTCCAAAAAAAAAGTAACTCTAAGTTGTTTGGAAACTGCCTTAATTTTTTTTCTCACATTGATGTGTATCAACACTAGCTTGTGTTTTTGCTATTTGGCATATTGTGACCACATACAGTTGTGGTCAAAAGTTTACATACACTTGTAAAAAACATAATGTCATGGCTGTCTTGAGTTTCCAATAA
>JARVJO010000164.1:24427870-24441409 GCA_031762555.1 Cynodonichthys magdalenae | reverse complement strand
ATCAGGTGTGATGCAGCAGGAAAATCTCTAAAACATGCAGGATCGTGGCCCTCGAGGACTGGAGTTTGACACCCCTGTATTAGACTGACATACTCTTCATTTAGCTTGTTGGAGTCACATCACAGGAGATATGAGGGTAATATAAGAACTAGTAGGTGGCTTTAAATTTGAATTTATTTGCATAGAAAGTTTTTTTTTTTCTTCTGTTGGTTGTTTGGATGTTGAGTGACACCTTATTGCCAGACAAGATTTTATTCACCATTTTATCAAACAGACAACAGTGTGATTAAACCTCCTTTCCATATTAGTTCTGTAATCATCACATTATCATTTCATGACATGTATACAAACTAATACTGTTAAATGTTTATGAATAATAACAGACTTATGACCATTCTATATTAGCATGTCAATACAGAGTCCATGGTTTGTGTTTGGGTTGGGGAGATGGGGGGCTTGTTAGAAAGATATTATGTTTGTGCACAGTAGTGGAGGAAGCTGCAGGCAAATACAATGTTCATCTACCCGTTACAAATTTGCATATATTTAGGGAAGCTTACTAAAATGTTCAGTTTGAACTTAGCTTTTGTAAAACACAGATGTGAGGCTGAAAAACTTTTTATTTGTTTGCTGTTTTTGGTTTCATTTTGGTTTTTTTCATCCACTTCTTCTCAAGATACACTAATCAGTACTTTGTTTCTGATGCAGGTTCTGGAGCATACAGCTTCTAAATACCTCTTTGCTGTGATCAGGTTTGATTAAAAAAGAAACACTTTTATAAACAATTTTTATTCTTTGCAGAGAGACTTTACTGAAACATAGGCTCATTGTCATCTTCTCATTTATCCTAGATATTCATTACAAAATATCTTTACCTAAATAACCAATTTTACTTCAAACTAAGTATGTAACAATAGGGAAGCATTAACATATGAACAAAATTGGGACTTAAACTTAGCTCAGTTTAATTCTCGATCGTTTCATAAAGGTCAAATTAAATAAAATTCAGACATGCTAAAAGCTTCCAGAAAACATACCTGTGGCCCTTTTCTGTGATTTAGAAAATTAATGACTTGTTTTTAGTGTTTTTGTGTAGAAATCTCAAACATGATGGGTCTTTGTGTGGGAGGAGTTACCATCCCTGGATGATGACATCATTCGTGCCAGCTGGAGATATATGGTAAAGGTTCTGAAGTCACACACTAGAACCTAAAAGACAATACTTAATCTATTAAGGATGTTTATTTACACATTACCATATGAATGAATTACAACATGAGTTCTGGATAAATAGTTCCAGTTAATCTTAGAACAAAGAAGTGTTGAGTTGATTGATCATAAAACTGACATTCAAATACCAAAAATGAACATTATTTTGTTCAATCAATAAAATGAGATCAGAGAGAGAAGCAGAGCTAAATGGATTTAATCTGTTTTAATTAAATAATGAACAAAAATAAAGTGTACTATTGAGACAATGATTCTGATTGTTACCAACCCAAAACGTTATAAAACCACAGAATCATGATCTAGAGACATTTAGCAAATAATTGTTTTAAACAACACTATTTATTGTAGTCTGTTTTCCTGGGTCTGAGGCAGTGAATGTGACGGATATATGACATTTGTAGTTGCTGCTGATCCTGAGATGGAAAAAGTTGTCTTGTTTTTATCAGCAGAGCTCAAACAATAAGCTCATTGTTGGCAGATAGTTTGCTCTGTGGCTTGATTTGTAAAACAGAATCATCAAAAGTACAAGTTTGTTATATTTATCATAAAAAATACAAGGATTCTTTAAATGAATGCATATCACCCACTGCTTTTAATGCCTGAGTTTCAGATTAGGCTAATCTTATGGTGAGAAAAGATGGAGTTATAGTCATTTTTGTAAGACCTTGAAAATTACAGTACATTAAAGTATCTATCTAGAGTGAAAGTTTAAAAAAACGTAGTTATTGAAGATGAGAATCTTCACTGTTTCTTGATGTTGGTGGGTTTGGTAAAACTGGTGATACCGTTCAAATATTGATGTTGTCAGTGTTGCTGTAAGTATTTATGATGTTACAGAACATGCCATCATCTTTGAACTGAATTTTCTCTTTAAAACTGAATTCAGTGTAAAAAGAAAAAAAAAATGAATCATAGATTCTAAAAACATAACATCAAACAGAATTTACTTTACTTTCTTTCAATTTTCATTCACTTGTTTATATGGTATACTACATGTTTCTTATTGCACAATCTGAACCTAAACTTCACACAGTCGTACTTGCCTATGCCACATCTGAGTTAATCAACGCACAGAAGAGGTGACAATGAGACACACCAGAGAAATGGTGAAAGTGAGGATCAATGTGCTTTGCCTGAGCAGCGTGTTTGAGCGTGGGAAGTCAGAAAAACTTATTCCAGGGCTTCACGGCTCAAAGCCACATTGTGAGACTGTGTTCGCTCTGCTGAGGCGTTCGTCAGTCTTATCGCCTCTCTTGATTCTCGGTGCTGGCGGAGAGTAATTGAGTGCTTAGAGTTATAGATGAACTAATTAGTGGGCGCACAGAAAGCTCTGCTCATTAGTGAGGGGGAGAGAGGCCTGCACCGCCAAGGCTCGGAGGGCTCTTTCATATCCACTCTCAGCATAGGTAGAATGCTACTCAACACAACTTCATTAAAGAAACTGCAGATCTGCACAAACTAGTAAGGGGGGATGGGTGCACTCAAAGAGCAAAAAAAAAAAAGAAAAATCCCCATAACTTTGTGTTACGAAATTCTCCTGGTTACATTTTAGAAGCTGAAGCTTCAGATTTTTCTGATCTGATTTACAGATGGTTTGTGTGACTGTCTCCTGCAGTTATTAGGTTACTGAATTATGTATTTGTTTAAAAATACTTTTAAAACACTCCTGCAGAAAGGTAGCATTTTAAATGTGATAATGTCATCTATGTTACAATACAAATACAAATCATATTTAGTTCCTGTTCACCTAAAGCAAGGAAAATTTTTTAACAAATAAACAAACAATATATTTTTTTTTTATGAATTTTTTTTCAATTACATATTAAAATAAAAATGACAGTTATATTAACAATATAAAACAAAAGAATTACAAAGTTTAAGACTAAGTCTAAGCTTATTTATGCCCATCTTGTGTCAAATACAAAATAAATCACTCTTATGACAGACATGTCCAACTCCGGTCCTCAAGGGCCAGTCTCCTGCAAGTTTTAGATTTGTCCCTGATTCAACAAAGCTGATTCAAACAGATGATTTACCTTCTCAGTTTGTCATCAGGTCTGCAGAGGCCCACTAATTAAGCACTCCTTGGGTTCAGCTGTGTTGAACCAGGGCAGCAACTAAAACATGCAGGACACGGGCCCTTGAGGACCGACTTTGGACACCACTGCCTTATGACAAATAAATGATACATTCCCTGATCTGCAAGACTATCTTTACACACCAATTAACTTTTTATCTAAGAGCTAACACCAATCCATAATTTGAATAATACACATATTGTATATATTTATTAATATGGTTCTGTTATAAATGGACAAATATAAACAACTCTTGTAAATTACAGACATGAGTACATTTGTTGAATACAGCTGATGTGACTGGAGTCATAAAGCTTTTTGTGTGTTTTTTTTTGTACAGTTTTGGAAACCTCTGGTCTTCTCATAAACTTATGATAAATGCGACAAATGGTGTGAACAGAAGTGATGGACCTTAACTTTGTTGTTTGACTTGCCTCTTTTTCTATTATCTGCATCATCTGTCTGATCAACCTGGGGTTGCATTTCCTCTTGCGTCCATGTCCTGGGAGGTTCCATAAACCTAATACTTTGTCACTATATTAACAAGTGAGATAACAGAAACATGAAGCTGCTTGGAGTTGGTTTCCTAAACTTTAGAGTCAAATATTAGACACATTTCTCACACAATGTGAACGTTGTTAAAGTGAACTGAAAAACAGAAAAAGTGAAGTTTTTCAACCAAAAAGAGCAATAAAACTACTTGAATGGTTTTGTGTATTTTTACTGTTTGTACTGTATGTTATACTGTATAATTTACTACAAACTGTGAGGTACCACAAAATACTGTACACCAGGATTTTCAATTCTGTTTCATCACGTGTTTAATTATCCCAGTGATGCTGAGATGTTGCTGATTTTGTCAGATTCAAAGCAAGCTGAAAACCACAAAAGGTACCAAAGACATACCCACAATGCACTGGGCCCACCAGTTAGAAAGCAGATGGGTTGGCTGGCCTTCACAGATAGCGGGAACTCAATAGTGCCACTAGTTGTTGTTTTTGATGAGCTAGGCACATAAAGTACCAGAACATCTGGTCTGAACATGTGGCACCTCTGTTAGTCCAAAGCCCCTTGAAGCCCCTTATACAGCACACACACACACACACACACACACACACACACACACACCTTCCACTGACAGCTGCATTAATACTAAACATGAGTTAAGTCCAACAAACACCGTATGTTTTTTTTTCAGTTTGAGGAGATGATGAACAGGAGGGGGATGGGAGTTATGAGTGTGGATGGGGCCCCTGCTTACCAACCATCCTTTTCTGTGACTTTGATTAAAACTCATCCATCTCTTTCTTAAACAACTCATGAATATGCAGAAGAGGTAATAAGCCCTGGCTCAAAGCAACTGATTTGTCAATTGTCTGCATTTCATCAAGATGGAGTAACACCTCGAGGGTGCTATAATCGAAAGCTGTAAAAAAAAAGAAGAGAGGGAGGCAAGAGCCCGTCCGCTATTAGATTGCAGCGTTATCTTAATCATTAGGCACTTCGGGAGCATAATTAACGACCTGACAAGAGCCGAGTAGAGGATTTGGAGTTGATTGGTTGTCGGAGGTGTTAGCGAGAACACAGAATGCTAAGTCTGGGGAGGAATTCTGGGGAGAGAAAAGACCGTCTGATTCGTTTTCAAAAAGCAACTCAGCAGCAGCCATTAGACTGTTTTAATTAAGCACAATTAGAGATGTGATTACAATGATGGGGTTTGATAACCAGCAATAAATCATTCATCCATAAATGTTGTTAAAACATAAGAAGAGAAAAAAATATTTAGCTAGAAAGAATGGGTGGAGTGAAAGTAAAATATAGAGAATAAATGTGTGAAAGACGAGTGTCAAAGAAAGAAGAGAGGAAGTGAGAGAAAACGAGGAGCATAGCTGGCAGGCTGCCACCAATTAGTTGGATGTGCTCGATTGCAGGAATTCTCTGGTGTCGTGACTCATGTTGACAGGTGTTCAGGGTGAATTATTTGTATTGGGGAGACTGAGTGTGTATACACACACAAACACACACACACCCTGCTCATCCCTTGGACCAGCTCTGATATATATCCAGCATGTTTATTGCTCTGGTCGACAGGACCAAATGAGATTAGACACACTTTCCCTCTTTCTCATTCTCCCCTCCTCTTCCTCCCTCGGCCGACTGGCTGACTGGGTCATTTTTAAATGCCTTGTAAATTTGTCAGCCATATTAAGTGCCCATTAAAGGGCACCAAGCTGGATGAGGAAGCAGGAGAGAGAGAGAGAGCAGCTCATATGGCAATCTCTGACTGGCATTGCTCCCACATTCATCCAGCTTAATGGTGCCCGCCCACTGTGGTTCTGGGGAGTCATAACTGTGATGCATCGTGGCATGGATGAACACAAGCTGGAAATCGCAGATTAGCTGCTTCGGGCCAGAATGTTTTGAGGTAACCTGGCTCGGACTGGGCCATTGGCAGCTATCTTGATGTTGTGGAGTAATGATGTGTGGCCTTTTGTCTGAAAATTATAGCTTTATCACAGATGTACGAAAAACCATTCACAGCCCGCAAAGCAACTATTTGATTAACAACAAGCCCAACTGGATCTGTGTCACAAATTATTTGCAATGTTTTTACAATAAATTAAAATAATTGTTAATTGTTTTAATTTTATTCAATAATCATATAAAACAGCTAGATGATATATGGAAATACACTGAACAAAAGTATGAACACAACACTTTTGTTTTTGCTCCCGTTTTACTTGAGCTGAACTCAATGATCTAAGATTTTTTTCTGTGTATTGAACAGGTGTGCCTTAGGCTGGCCACAATAATTTGCCACTCTGAAATGTGCTGTTTTATCACACAGCACAATGTTTTGAGGGAGAGCTTGTTGACTGCAGGGATGTCGACCAGAGCTGTTGCCTGTGAATTGAATGTTCATTCTTCTATCATTGGTTATCTCCAAAGGCGTTTCAGAGAATTAGGCAGTACATCCGGTCATACGATCACAGACCATGCATAACCACATCAGCCCATGACTTCCACATCCAGCATGTTTATCTCTAACATTGTCTGAGACCAGCTATCCAGACAGCTGCTGATAAAAACGCTTTGCACAACCAAAGAATTTCTGCATAAACTGTCATAACCTGTCTCAGGGAAGCTCATCTGCATGCTCAATGTTCTCATTGGGGTTGCAACCTGACTGCATTTCGTAGTCGTAACCAACTTAAGTGGGCAAATTCAGTGGCGAATTGGAGTGGTGTGCTCTTCACAGATGAATCCCGGTTTTTGCTGTTTACGGCAGATGGCAGACAGCATGTGCTGCGTTGTGTGGATGAATGGTTTGCTGATGTCAACGTTGTGTATCGAGTGGCCCGTGGTGGTGGCAGGGTTAAGGTATGAGCAAGCGCATGTCATGGACATCAAACACAGGTGTATTTTAGTATTTTATTGATGGCATTTTGAATGCGCAAAGATACCATGATGATATCCAGAGACCCATTGTTGTGCCATTCATCCATGGCCATCACTTCATGTTGCAGCATGATAAGGCACGACGTTGCAAGGATCTGTACACAATTCCTGGAAGCTGAAAACATCCCAGTTCTTGCGTGGGCAGCATACTCACTAGACATGTCGCCCATTGAGTATGCTTGGCGGCTGTGACAGTTGTCCTGGAACCAGTAGATTGCTGGTTCAATTCCCTGTTCTAGCTGTCTCAGTTGTTGTGTCCATGAGCAAGACACTTCACCCCTGATGCCTCTGATGTGTTTCCCATCAGTGTATGAATGTGATTGGCACTGATTAGTCTCCATAGATGATTGTACATGTTAGCTTTGTAGTGAGATCTAGTAGAGTGCTGTGTGAATGGGTAAATGAGGACACAGATTGTAGTGTAAAGCGCTTCAAGTATCCTGGTTGGATAAAAAGGTGCTATATAAATACAGTCCTTTTACCATTTACCATTTAAGATGCTCTAGATTGGCGTATACGACAGCATGTTCCAGTTCCTGCCAATATCCATCAACGTCACACAGTCATTGAAGAGTAGTGGATCAACATTCCACAGGCCAAAATCAACAACCTGATCAACTCTATGCGAAGGAGATGTGTTGCACTGCATGACGCAAATGGTGGTCACACCAGATACTGACTGGTTTTGAGACACCCCCCCAAATATATTATTTTACACATTACACAGATTGTTGGCAACAGCAACTTGTAATCTTTAACAAATTGCCAAATTGTACCATGATTCATCTGTGCTACCCTGATTAACATTATATGCTGCAGAAGCGAATATCTGCTAACCAGTTCAATAAATATATTCAAATATATTCAATAACAGTGATGACATTGGCTTTATAAGCTTATTTTAATTTTAAACTGGTAAATCATCAGCTTCAATCCTGGGCAGATTGCATCCACATTGAGGTACATATGATAAAATATGTTTATTTGTGAAAGGAGACATGTTTTCCTGTTTTGTCCTCTGTTGGTACATTTACAACACACAGTTTTCTGGCCTTTTTTAAAGCATTAGATATATGTATATACACTCTAAAATGTTATCATTATTTTAGTTAATATTATTATAAACAGTTTAGATTTTTTTTTACATAATCATCCCTTATTGTTTGCTATTTTGCAATTTGTACAATAATGCTAAATCCAGACACTAGCCCTGTTTGATTATGGCTGCTGATGACAATGTCATGTGACCAAGATGCACTCCAGCTTTTATATACCTCCATGATGTCAACACAACTCTCCTCCGTGTTTGGGCCAATACAAAAACCTTGAGAGTTGTCCTAATCAATTCATGCAGCAGCAATCTGAGCTCTACTCCTCATGTTTGTGCATCAATACAGGAGCAGCCAATAAATCTTTAACCTTATCTGAAAACAAGGAAGCTAGAGTCCATTTTCTAATGGACACAATAAAAAAAAAAAACACTCTGATGAATCAATATATAATCCAGAAAAAAAAAACACTATTTTAAAAGAGTGGAATCTGAATTCTCAAAAGTTCAGACAAGTATGTTTTAACATGTGTTACGGCATAAATACAACAGTAATACAAATTAAATGCAAAACTTATTTTCTATTGAAAAAACATGTACAATAGGTTGTCTTCAGGCCCAGGCCTCCCTTGCAAAAAGAGATCTGAGATCTGAAAGGGACTTGCCTGGTTAAATAACGATAAATAAATAAAATAAATAAATACATTAACTTTGTGCTTTTTGACTTTTGCTATGTCACCTTTTCCTAGAAGCTATCTTTGCGCACTTTGGTTCAAGCTTTAAGGGTTTAAACGTAAATATTTCATCTTAATTGTTAAAATAAAGCTGATAAGTAGTAAGGAGAGACAGACACATCAGTGCAATAGCTAAATACTAAACTAGCTTAAATATTATTATATTGTTTACTTTTTTCTAGCGCTACATCCTTGCTTGCATATGTTTCTGGTTTATGAGAGTGACAAAAATAGGTGGGAATGTTTCTGTTTGAACGGTGCTCAGACACTGGGAAGTTATTAACAAGAGCAGAACAACAGACCAAAGATGAATTGATTTTTTTAAGCATTGCTGCGTGGGTTTGTGAAAAATAGTTTGACCTTCACAGATCTCAGAAATTATAAAACAGCCTAATGTCTTTTCATTCCCCAGGCTTTTAAAGTGTTTAAAATTCTATCCATCTGTTGAACCTTTCACCTACAGCTAAAAGGTGAGCTGCACAGACAGGTGTGAATATTTTACAAATAATCTTTTCCTGCCTGACACTCTGGGTCTTTGTTTCAGCAAAGTGCATGTGGGGACCATGACTGAATTTGTAAACCTCCTTTAGCGTTCTGCTGATATTTGCAAAGTTTTGTTTCACCTACATCATGCTTTTCATTAAGACCAGAGTTTGTTTGGGTGTGAATTATCTAACCATCATTAGGACTTTATGTTAGCTTCACTTGGGTTAGCTCATCCATAACAGCATTTATTATTGTTGCCTGTGAGTTACAACGTTATGATGACTAATTGCAGGGGCATAATTGTTGATAGCCTGGGGGACCCAATTTGCATTAAGGAGCTGGAAGAGAAAATTTGATTGAGTTTAGAAGATGGTGTATGTGCTGGTAACTGAACAGGTTGCTCATTGACAGTTTCAGTGTTCAGCAGCAAAATACAACAAATCACCTCATGCGGAGGAACAGAGAAAGCCAAAAAGTTCAGGGGGAGTATTGTGCAAAATCAACTTTTTTGAGCTATAATATCATTCTCTAATCAAAAACATACCAATAATGTTGATTTGACTCATTAATGCACATTTGAGAAAATCATTAGTCTCCTGTGGTAGACATGTGTAGCTGCCTAAACCCTTGCTGGTACAAAGCTCCACCCATTTACACAAAACTCCTCCCTGGAGCTAGTCCGTCCCACAGAGCACCCTTCCACTGAAGCATTGTTGTTAAGACTTGCTGAAGTGGGAGTGTCGGAAACGGAAGGAGGTTCTTAAAGAGACAAAGGCCAATTGCAAGGCATTTAGTCAACTTAATTTTTGATATATACTACATTTTCAGAACAACCAAACATAGTTACTTGATTGTGGTATAGTAATAAACTATGGGCTTGTAAAATACCTAATACCACCCCTCTCACAAAATAAATAAATAAACAAATAAATATCATTAGAGAAGTCACTTCCATTTCATTTTAAATTCATTTGTAATAATGTCCTAGTTTTAACGCAAATCAGTCAAATTTAAGTTCATCTCATGTATTAAAATCCATCTATTAGTTTCATATTGTGCAAAAATTTAATTACTATGTAAACCTTTCATTAGAACTATGTCTAATTTTTCCATTTCATAGAAGTTTATCATTCTAAAATGTAAAATTGTATGGTTTAGTTTGGGCTTTTCTTCTTTATTTATTTATTCTGTTTTAGCTTGATTGTTTATTTGCACATCAGAGCTTGGAGAAACACAATTTTGTAACATGAATGACAACAAAGTTGATATAGACTTCAGTAAGATATTTATGTATTGCATGGATACATTTTTATTTTTTTTTTAGTTTAAGACAACCAACACCTTGCTTTAATAAATTTAATCTTCACTTCCTGAAAATACTGAAAGTGACGAGTAGAATGAAGTAAAAAGAGTTTACAGAAGCAATAAATTTTGTAAGAGCAGCTATTTGTGTTGACCAGCTGAGGAGTTAGAGGTTAGAGATTAGCAAAAATTATCAAAAAATATCTGCTTAAGGTATTAAAATTTAAACTACAGAAAAAAGTCTGTAAAATCACCCCAAGGCTCCCATGTCCATTCTCTCTTTGAGAGTATATAACTTACTTAATGACTTAATGCTTAATGACTTAATAAGCGAGCACTAAAACTCACATTTAAATCACTGAAACTCTTCAAAACCACTTGTAATTTTATCTAATGCAAGAATTAAAAGAAATATCTGAACCAGAGTGAGCAACAAATAAACAGCATCAATTATTAGTTTTTCTCTTTATACATAGTTTTCAGTTTAGCTGAGTTTTTTTTTTTGTTTTGTTTTTTACATAAAGTAAATTTAAGAATCCATTTTCCTTAGTAACTCAGTCTTTATATTCTGCTTTTTTTCTCTTGATTCAGATAATTTCTTCTCAGTTCACCATTACTGTGTTTTCATCAATGTTTTAATTTGAAGTATCGCATTAGAAAAGGTTTATGGAAATGGCAGAATTGAAAAAAGTGCCTCAATTTTGCAAAAAAGTTATGAGCTCGCTTGAGATGGTTTTTGGATCTTCTGAAAAAGAGACATAGGCCACAACAATACAATATAGGAGATGGAAAAATGTTTGCCGAATAAGTTCTGACGTAGCGAACATTTACCTCACGTGATTGATCAGCTGTTCCTGTTGTCGGAGTCTTCCCAGATATTCCTTATAATGTGAAGAAAATTTTTATTTCTTCGAACAGCATGTAACATCGCCAATACTAGTTGGTATGACAGAAAAACTACAACTTTCCTGACAGCAACACATTCCTGAAAGCTTTTCTCCATTACCCTGCTAGTTTGCAACCTTTACTTCCTGTTTATTACAGCCATGTGTAAAGTCAACATCTGACGAAATTACAATTTACGTGGCCTGGTGTATTCGCTCCAAACCAGTAGATTGAACCCCCCACCCCCACCCCACCCCCAATTTTCTTCTTTTTTGAGATATTTTAAAAGCTTGCTCAAAATTTGCATTACAGTTGGATAGGAACATGACTTATGTCTTCTTCCTTCCTCAAATTTTTCCTATTTCTCGTAGATAGGAAGAAAAATGTACATAACATGCATCTTGATTGTATCATTTTCCTATTCCTATGGACCTTCTTTAGATTAAAAAATGCTTTTTGGCACATCTGGTACTAAAAACTAGCCTGGCCCTTTTCTTCCTACTCAATAACTTTGATTCTAACCTCCCTTCTCTGATCCGTCTCGGATTTTTCCCATAGATAAGGATTCCTCCGGTAGAATTTCAACTGGGCCAATCAGTGAGCATGAAGGAAAAGTTGTGAATGATGATGTTGTTTTAGTTTGTCTGTAGTTTAGCAATGGCAGCAGAGGAAGTGAATGAAGCTGTTCAGTCCGTGTTGACAAGGCTTCTAAATAAAATTTAATTTGTCTCACAAAACCTGCAGCTCTCTGTTACAGCCATTATGTTCAGCTCAGTACTTCTCTCTTCCCAGTAGGGGATGGTTGTTTACAGCACATGCAATTTTCAATTAGCTTTTTAGCTTAGCTTCCTTCACAGTCAACCTGGCACACTGTATATGTCACGGCCAAATCCTAGCGATTAGGTAAATCAGATATAACCGTTTTAAACTTCAGAGTCCACACCTCCAGCAAGAAATCATTTCTCAAAAGCCGAGAGTCCAGACCCTCTGTACGAAGCAAAAACATAGAACAATGGGGATGGTTTTTAAAAGGCTACCAAAAAACGAAACATTTTTCAGTTCATTGTGTCCATCACATTTTTAAAAGTAAGACCAGTTCAAGTACGATTTATCTGTGATCAAACATCCAAATGTTCTGTTATTTTCATCTATAGAGGCTTGAATAGAGTTATGGAGCGAAACAGAGAGCTTGTTTTCTCAATTTGTGACATAATTTTGAGAGAAATGTACACCCCTGGATTGTTTTCAGGTTTGCACACCTGCATAACTTGTTTAAAAGGGGGGTATTGTGTTATTTCCAGGCACATAGTTCAATTCTATACCACAATCAAGTAACTATGTTACCTTCAGTTGTTATGAAAATGTTGTATATATATTTAAAAAATTAATTTGACTTCTTGAAAGTGGCCTCTTTCTTTTTAAGAACCTCCTGATGTTTCTGCCACTCCCACTTCAGCACATCTACACAACAATGCTTCAGTGGAGGGATGCTTTCTGGGGCGGGAGCTGTGCTGTGAGGTTTGCAGGCAGAAATGACCCAGGGCACAGGCAAAAATCCAATAAAGCAACAAAAGATTTTATAAATAAACAAAAAGGCTGGCAAGGCAGCTCAAAAATACTCAAAGATCACAGGAGAACAAGGAACACGATAACACCACACTGGCTGGGTGAAACAGCACAATGATCAGACAGACAAATATAAAGGGAGAACTTAATGAGACAACAAGAAACACCTGGAGGAGACACAAGGAAAAACAAGTGAGCAAGGGCAGGGCTGGAGGCAAAACAGCAGGGTAGAGATACACAGGGGAACAGAGAAACACTAGAAAGTTAAAGCAAAAAGACACAAATCATGACAACAGACGTGCAAAGAGGGCAAACGTATCTTCAATAAAAAAGATCTTTAAAATACCTCAGGCCTTTTTGAACCAAATGTTAAAAGCAGCATCTTGCCTCGATGGAGGAAAAAAAAAACATTTGATGCTATTGTATTAGAAAGACTCATATATTGAAGACCAAAATATTTCCTAAAGCGTGAGAAAATTCAAATTCAGCTATGAACTACTGGGTTAGTGATTATCCATTTCATGGAAAAAGGTATTGATGCTCTTATTACTGATGACAAAAGTTTCTCCATTTCAACCCAAGTAGGGCCTCTTTTATCAGAATAATATGCCGCAAATTAGTTGCCCAATAATAGTATCTATGGTTTGGAAGGGCAATTGCACCAACTAGTTTTGATACAGGGTATCTGCAGGTTTTAGCAAGTCAAATTTAAGACTTTTTAAGACCTTTTCAATACCACCTTGTATGAAAA
>JARVJO010000164.1:24370486-24390931 GCA_031762555.1 Cynodonichthys magdalenae | reverse complement strand
TCGTGAGTAAAATGAAAGTTTACACATCAATAACTATAAATTATTTATTTTGCTTATCAGAAAACATATAAACGATACTTTTTCGAAACATTTATAGCATTTTATTTTGTTATATTATCGTATTTCATTTTATTTTTGTGTGCCAAAAGTAGAGGTGGGGCGGCGAACGTGTGCCCCCTATTGACCAGCTGCCACTGCCGGGGAGGTTACATCATACAGATCAGAGTAACTTTATTTGAATCATTTGTAAAGACAGTAACATTTTTTTTCACACTAGTTTAACTACACAACATTAGTAGCGAGCTACCAACAACAGCATGCTAACAAAAAGCTAACTTTCGCATACTGTCCTCTGTTGTCCTGCCCTCTCGCCTTTAGCGCCGTACTGCTGGATGGTCAGGTTCAGCACTTTTCCTTCAAGTTTGGAGCAGTCCATTATGTTTTGTCGCAAATAAAACAAAAAAAGACTGTGTGTGTTTAATATTATAACCCCGCCCACACTGAGGCAGCTGTCTGCTCAATCCAAACACAACCTGGGCCATAGTAGAGTAAGGCCAGTCTGTCTGGAGCCGGGGCAGGCCAAAGTGGGCTTTACAATAAATAAAACTGCTGCTCTATGTGACTTGGAAAGTAGAAGCAGGAAAGGAAAATAGATCAATTCATAAATCTTTCTAGAATATTCTATATTGTTAATATATTCTAGTATAATCTATATTTTATATTCTTTCAAATTCAGGTGTCTCTGAACCCATGTGATGGTACGCTCCAATAAGTAGTCATTAGGTTTGTGCAAAATCATATCATGTGCGATTAACAGTCAGAAAAACTGATTAATATTTGCCATGTTGAAGTTACTAAGAGAAGTGCTGCATGATGATGGCGTGGATCACTATCAAGCATACTATGTAACATAACAACAATAATGGAAGACAGTGAGGAGCCGTTATTGCTAACCCTAACACTACAAACTTGTTCAACCACCTGAAATACTGCCAAAAACAGAGTATGACAAAAGCTAGAAAATGTGGACTGATGGAAACAAATCTAATGAGCCAAGAATCCACGATGCGCTCAGTCAATCTGTCCTTTATGAGCAGCAAAGTAAGTTCTGGAAGGAGATAATGCAGGGTGGGCCACAGATTGTGTTACTGAAGCTACATTACCATGCCACATTGTGGATAAAGTAACTTTTTCATTTAACAGGTTAAAAAAGTAAACTGTGAATTGAAATACACTTAGACTTATGATTTATAAGTATTTATTTATAAGTGTGGAACACAGGGTAACTGATTTAAAGTCAAAAATATTTAAGTACAATGTATGAACCATTAGTGGCCAAATAAAAAATCGGAATTAACTTTTTTGCCAGTATTGCCCAACCCTTGTAGTCATGGATAAGCAGTCATTATGTAATGGTGATAGTCCATTGCTACAGTATCATCACCAAATGAAACATCAGTTAATATGTTTTTATGCTGTCTTTGTGTACAGGCCTCCATGGCAGCTTTATCAACTAACATTGCCAACTGGGATTTGTGGTAAATTGGTGGTTATATGTTCTGTTCGATCCAACACACACACATACACACACACACACACCTGATTAAAGTGATTAACAGCAGTGATTATGAAAGGTCAAGTTGTGCACATGGTCGTCAAGGGTCAGCCACCATTTGGTCAGATCTTCTAAAATGAGAAAGTTTGACAAATAACCTGTGTTTTACTCATAATTGCTGTCATTATAGTAGTTATCACCATCTTCTACCGTCATGAACACACATGGTTAGCACCTGTCCACTCAACATAAACCCTAATTTTTTAGGAATGGAACTTTGTGAAAATCTTAGACAAACAAAAACTATTTTCAGTGTTTTTGCATCCAAAGATAATACAAACAGTCTCAATGAACAAATTTAACAGGTATCTAATAATTGAAACAAAACAATTCTTTCCAACAACATTAATACATCAGTTTTAATTACCTAATTATCATTTTCTTGCATGATACAACAAAAAGAATTTCAAAAACTATTTCTCCATGCTTTTATAAAACACAAAATTTAACCCTGTGGACTTGATTTTCTTTGGAGGTTTTTGATGTGTTTTCGCAGCTGTTTGCTTGTTGGATTCTCAAAATACTTTCCCTAAATTTTTAACATTGCAGTAATCTATTTTAGAAAATGAAAGGTCAAGATATCAGGGTTTTTTTTTCTTTTTTTTTTTTGGTCGTACTTTGTGCTTGTTTTAAGGTCTGTTCTTATTTGGTTTTATGTTTTATTTCTCTGTTTTGTGTTTCTTTTGTTCAGTTTTCGTGTACTCCTTTGATCCAGAAATCAGTTTTTCCTCTTCCATCCTGCCCCGTCCAGTTATCCCCATTTCTTATCACTTATCTGCAGCCACTTCCGTCATTAGCCCCAGCCTTTTTTTAATCCTTCAGTTCTACCACCTGCCTCAGTTGAGCATCATTGTTCTCATGCATGTTGATCCTACTTATGCAGTTTATTATTGCTCAAAAAAATGTATTTATGTTTTTATTATTGAAACTCCTCGTGTCAGCCTGCCTCTTTGAGTCCAACCACCTTAGACCATGACACCTGATCACAGCTGATCCAGTGTCTTAATGTAACATTTGTCAGATTGTGCTTTGTTTTGTTGACATTAATCATGACTTCCTATTGGTGTCAGATAGATTTTTGAAGTCTTAACCTGTTAACCTGCAGGCCTGACATTCAAAAGAAAAGTTTGGTATGGATTTGTGTTCAACCCCTTTTTTCTGATAAACACTGAATTATAGTTCATTGCAACTATGGTAACTGCCTTCAGTCATCTAATTAATTAAAGTCCAGCTGTGTGTAATTTAATATTTTATGATGGCCTCAGAGGTTTGTTACTCAACATTACTGATCTAAAAGCAAATTGAAGACCAAGAACCCCCCCAACCCCCATGACTTTAATTTTATTGTTCAACTTCTGTTGGCATTTAAAGTCAAACATGAAAAATGCAATCCTCAACTCTGAAATTCGTTTTCATAATTATGGTAATATATCTTCGCACCTGATTCAGATTAAATTCAGAAATGTAAAAAGATATTGGTCCTGGGTAACAGGCTCCAGGTTAAACAAACTTTTCCTCCATGAAACCGATTTTCTCTATTTACATTTATTCCACCACCCCACCCCTTTTTTTTCTCACTTTTTCAGGTGCTGTAAATTTAGGCTGAGGTAACAAAATTACTTTTTAAAGTAAAAAAAACTACTTTTTTTACAATTTAATCCTGACAGAATGTGTTGGGTATCATCTTTTGCCACTTCTAACAAGCAGCACTACAGATTTAGGATGAAAATATTTATTATACTGTAAATATTTTAGCTCCAATAGTTGATGAAAACAAGTGTTTGCTGACAATATGGACCATAAAGCATACATAATAAATAGCTAATTATTTAATATAATATATTTTGGCCACACATTTTAAAAGTGCTAATCCTATTAATGTTATCTTTCAGACTCATAAGGAATGTTTAGTCTTATTAAAGAAAAACACAACGTTGCCTATTTAGAATATAATAACCAGAGGATTTCTCTACAGCCAAACCAACCCTGTGTGATTAATATGATGGACATATGAAAACATTGTCCAAAAATGTACAAATGAATAAGATTTTTTGTTGGTATTTGTGCTGCTGTGAAGATGAATCTCCTGCTGAGTTTCTCCTCAGTGGCACTTTTGCCCTGTGATCCTAATTATCTGTGAGGCCCTCGTTGCTCCAGCTTCAGCTGATGGAGGAGGCAGGAAGGAAGTTTACAATCATGTTTAATTAGTGCTCCTTCACATTTTATCTGAGCCTTTCCACTGTGCTAATGACTTATTTGTACCAATTATTTGCTTTGCTGAGCTTGTTAACCCTCATGCACCCCAGCAGTTAAAAAGATTGCTGTTCCAAGTGTTTCACAGTTCCCCTATTGCACGTAACATGAAATGAAGATCACATTTCTGTTGTTAGTTTGATTTGTTAAGGGGGCTGCTGTTCAGCTTTGTGTCAGATTTCAAGCTTTGTTGGTCAAAACTGAGAATTTGATTCATTTAGTTGATGTAGAAACATTGTCTTTTAGAGAACAGATCAAACTTAAATTATTTAGAAAAGTTTGGAATCGTGTTCACGTCACACTTGGTAGAGGAAGGACCCAGGAGTGAAGACTGAACTGAAGTAAAAGAATGAAAACTTTATGGAACAACAACAAAAGGCTGTGTGACCTCAACAACTTAAAAATATGACTCAAAGAGACAAAGAGGAGAACATGGAGAAGACACGGATGTGGTGTAAGTACACACAAAACTAGACTAGGATAATACAAACAAAAGGACTGAGCGTCTGAAACTAAAGTTCTCTACAGGCTCCATCCAAACTGGAACAGGTGTGAGGAGGAGCTGTGCTGAGGAGCAGAGACGGATTGTGGAAAAATTCTACAAGAACGAACTGGTGGCACAGGGAAACAGAGCAGACACAGGGAAAAAAAACTCAACACAAAGAAAACACAGAAGCCAAACATACAAATATGAAAATAAAACAAAACCTAAACACTAACGGTCTGTTTACACAAAGCTGATTTTCAGTGAAACTTTAACATTTTAGTTGAGGTTCAGCCGCTCATTTAAACAGAAGTGTGTTTTTTTGAGCTACTCCCACTTTTCTGCATAGGAGCAGAACCAACAACATTCTAGGTCCAAAGAAACATTAGTTAACTGTTATCTCGCCTTTATTGCATGATCAGTTCAGGGTTGCCAGATAAACATAAAATACACTTTTTGCCCCTCCTTTTCTGTGAGCATTTTCACCAAACACAACACACACTTCATCTTACAACACCCTCACTCAAAACATACAACAGTTTGGGTCAAAATACAATAATCTTAAAGTGACAGTACAACAATTTACAATGTTGCACATTACTGCAGCGGTTCCATGTAAACAAGTGATTTTGTTTTTAAATAAACATTGAAAAAACACTAAGATTTGCAGAGACCAGTCTTATAATACATGGCCTCAAACACAGATCAGGATCAGACTACATTGGCACCTAAAACCAGATCTCTTTAATGGCAAAATTAGTCTGTCCCAGTTCTGGCCCACAGAGTGCACAAACACTTGGCACAGATACTACAAAGAATGACAGTCCTTTGTGGTTTGTCCCAGAGGTGGTCCATGCATGATCCAGCACCACATTGACCAAACCACAACTGGGCCAGCTGTGGTATGACATTTTTAAAACAAGGCCATCATTGCCAGACCTGGCCCACATCTGGTTGACAAACCACTCGCCATGTCAGCCAGCAGTGCCAGGTTGACACCAGATCTGGCCCACAACTGTCTATGTGGGAAGGGATTGTTTCATCTAATATTATCCTGGTTTCTCTCAGATTTAAAGCCTGATTCAGAGTCCACTGTCATTTATTGTGATTTACAGAAACACTATTCTTAAAACAAGGACAAAATAATTGTAATTCTCCTCTTTCAAAAATGGTCAGTTCTTTCTCCAAAATGCTCCTCAGGTGGCATGATTAAATGTCACATGATGTCACATCCATCTTTTATGCAGTCTGTGCCATGTACATAAAAACTGTTGGTGTTGCCACATTGTATGATATATATTCTCTAGCTGCAGGACAGCCTCAGCCATAGCTTTTTTTAAAAAAAAATTTTGAAAACCTACTACAATCCCTCCATCACCAAAAAATATAAAAGTTGCAGTATCGGAGTATTGCTCTTCCTATGTGATCAAAGATCAAGGGAAAGGCTTTTGTGATGGTAAAAGCACTGAATTATACATAACAATATGAAAACTAGACACAAACCTAGTCCCTCGTCCAATTTGGGATGTTGGTCCTGAGTGGGCTCTCGTGTCCTGCAGAGTCTGATGAAAGCTGCTCATCTGAAGGACAGGTCAGACGGAGCGAGGCCCTAATGCTTTCAAAGGCACCCAAATGACCTCTGGGAGCTGAAGCACCAGCGCTCTCCGCCTCCACACAACCTCCCTTTAATCTTCCTCTGCTCTCCACCAGCACTTGGTTATCCCGCAGCCTGAAGGACATGAGGAGGAGGCAGCCTCTTGTTTTCTCCCGTGTTGTCTTCATACGTCCTGAAGGTTTTACTTCAGGCCTCCGGTTCAGCGCGGTCGATTAGCTGTCGTCACAGAGGCAGGAGGGAAACGTGTGGAGGCTTTAAACTGCTGGGAAGATGCTATGAGGAGGAGAGGGTGCTAGAAGTAAAAAATGAAAACATAAAAAAAACGTCTTGTGTGTGGGAGGGGAGGGGGGGCGCTTTCATTTTTGTTCTCCGTGACTTCTCACAGCAGCATAAAAGAGATGAAATCAGGCGGCTGTCAGCTAAAAAGAGAGTAAAACCTCGGCCTCCTGCTGCAGTGAAGCGAGCAGAGTGACCTGCATCACTTCTCCTTCACAGGAAACGCTCCCGACTGTCAAGGAAACAAAAACAAGTTGCCATACAGGACGAACCTTTTACTGAAGCACTGTCTGCTTTTTAGCAGAGGTGCTTTTTCTGACGTGTTTTATTTTTGAGGCATACATCTAAAAGACTTGTGACAAAGACTAAATCACAGACAGACATGATATCCAGTTGTTTTTTTTTTTTCCCAACATCTCAGGGAGAGAAACAGTCAGAATCCTTGAACACAAGAGTTTGTATTTGTGATTAGTTCTAATGAAGCTCATTGTTTAATTAAATGTGCAATAGCATCCTGTTTCCTGTTGGAGTTATGATTGTGGTTTTGCTTTATTTTACTTTTTTCTCATAAAAATGGTTTCTTGTAGCTCTTTGAATGTATTTTTTGAAGACTCCAGTAAAAATCCAGGATGAGGTGGCTGTTTTCCTCCATGGTTGCTTATTGTTTGAGATATGATAAAAAAAAAAACAAGCTCCGATTGAACTGTCTAAATTTCACTTTCATGCTTTTTTTTTTTCTTTTGTTCTTGCTACAAAACGTATGACCATAGACAAGAGTCAATAACACAGACAAAACAGTAAACTGAGAACGTTGCTTTTCACCTGAGCTCGTTCTTTATGAGACCAGACCAATGCCCATTTTACTGCAGAGAAGCCCCGAATCCATCGATCCATCACCTGCTCCACACCATCACTAATGAGCAAAACTCTGAGAGACCTGAACTCCTCAGCTTGAGGTGCTCACGCCCAACACAAAAAAGGAAAGTTCCACCTTTTTCTTCTTAGAATCAGGTACTTAGTGGAACTGATTTTCGCCAAGCTGTTTCACACTCGGCTGTGAACCGCCCCAGCTTACGCTGAAGGTCATGGCCTGAGTGCCATGGATGATTTAAAGGGACTCGGATTTCTGTGCAACCAAAGCATCCTCGGCACAAAGTCGAGCTCTTTAATGGTGCGGGTTGGACTCTGCCAGGGCTGTCCCTAGGGGCTGAAAAATATATCACAATATAAGTGTTCCATATCAGTGGATTTCAATAATTATTGATTCTGTTGTTTATTTATTTTTTACCTATTTGAACAAGGACCAGAAGAAAAAAAAGCTGATGAATACTGCTGATCTGGTGACGTGACTTTTCCTCTTTTATCCATAATTTCTTTTAGAGCTGTTGCCTTATTTTCACCTTTATTCTATGTCATTCTTTATTTTGAAACAGTTATGAGCCATGGTGGCAAACCATGAACCTGCTACTGCATAAGCTAGAACCAACCTTGTTTAGCTGGACCATGAGAAGTCGAGTGGCTACCTACATCCCCCAGAATGCCGTGTGGTCTGGATCAGAGTTCAGTGAAATGATCAAACATCCCATTAGACAAATTTTCTATTGCTATTGATCTCGTCTATCACGATATATATCATTATTGTTTTATGGCCCAGCCCTAGCTGTCCCTCGACTCTGGCTTGGGAATCTCACAGTCTCTCCTCTACTGTTTGCAGATTATTTGTAAATTGTTATAATCGTTGTGAATTCCCTTTAAGGCTTACAGTATCAGTTCTAAGAATAGTTGCAGAAATGAAATAATGTGGTAAAACCTGATTAAAACTCCAGTTTTCTGGTTGCAGTCTTGACATTTTTAGAACTTTGACTTTGTTAAAGAAATAGCACAGTAGTTTGATGTTTTTTTGGGAGAAAAAAAAACTACCAGATCCCACTCCTGTGCTACAAAACAAACATTCCCAGTAGACCCGTTTATGTATGGTGAGTTTGAGCTCCGAGAACATGTTGTGAAGGTATCTGAGCAAAAATATGTCCATGTATGCATTCTTAGCTCAGCCATATGTACGACGCCTTCAGCCCACACACTCAGCTGAAATCACCCCATATTGCTTTCAGCCCCCCACCCCCACCCCTCACTGTCACAGGCACAGTCAGAAATCACAGCCTTACAGCCAGCACCCCCACAAAAAGTGAAAATGAATGTACTCACCTCCTGTGGTGGGAGCAGAGCGAGAGTGTGGGAGAGGAGAAAGAGACATGGCAAGTGTTCAGGAGGGCTGTGAGTCACAAACATTAATACTACCCATCATGAATACTTCATGAAACACGTCCCTTATGCTGCAGCCATGTTGTCATGCGCTGGTTGGGGTTTGTTCTTTGTTTCTCAGACTTTTTATCCCCGAGTTGTGTTTTATAATCATCTTTCACATCAGTGAGCGGCCACAAGTTCCCAAAGTGGCGTGTCTTTGTTTTTTTCTGAGGCGTGTGGGAGTGTGTGAAATGTGAGTGTGACCGAATGTGTTTATGCCGGTTGTGTGATTCAAGTGAAGCAACAGAGCGATCACTCAGTGTGTATATGCGAGTGTGTGGTTTGGCTCTCAGCACTGATCCCAAGCTGCGTCTCATCCCTCCCACTGCGACTCCTGTCAGCGCGCCTGACACCACAAACCAGCCCTTCTGGATGCAGACACAAGGAAGTTCGGCTTTCATTGCCATTTCTGCATTTAGATCACTGAAGGTGAAACAATAAAACTATTAACATGCAAAGCAGGTTTGTGTGATGCACATTAGGACGCCACTTTTGTGAACCATGCCTAATCTAACAAAAGTTCAAACGATGTGCCTCAGCAGCTTTTTCCCACCTGAGCTGATGCAAAGTAAACTCACACAACAGACCAATATCTTCTAAGGTATATTTCTGATATTTCTAAAAATAAATCTTCTCTCCTAAGGGGGGCAACTCATTGATTTTTAATTGGAGCCAACCCAAGTCAAGATGGTCACCTCAACCAACCGAACATATGTAATACATAAATAGCTCTAACTCAGTTAATATTACAAAGCTCAAATTTGGTGTGCTAGGGGCTGAGAGTCATACCCAACACATACTGTGAGCTCTTTAATGATAGGAGTAAACCTTGTTTGCATATTATTTAAGGAACCACTAGATATAGTTTAAAGAAACTGTTAGAATTGCTTGAGGTTAGGAAATTTCTTTAAATGCTGTTGACTGCAAAGTGTGACAGTTTTTTTTAAGATAAAAATTGCTGATTCAAATATAATAAACAGCTACTTGGAGCTGCTCTTCTCGTGAATTTGAGTCTACAGTAATTAATGTTTCTCTCAATAGTTTGAATATCACATTGATCCAACAACGGTTAAGTGTTTTAAGTGCTAAGTAGACTGACAGTGTTTTTGTCTAAAGTTTCCACTCAGAAATGTGTTGACAACCCCCTTTACAGTGTATTCAGTTTAGCTTCAAACCCTTAGCACTTACTTGCTAATCTTGTCACATTTATGCAGCAATATCTGTACTATCTAAAATGATATAGATATCTATATAGATATTGCTATCTATATAGATATCTGCAAAGATACGCAGATATTGCTATCTATAGATATGTTTAGATATATATCAATATCTGTATAGATATAAATATATATCATCGCAATATCATGTGCACAATATTCATATCAAAAAGAAATGCTTGGAGTGCAGTAATTGTTGACTATGAAATTGAAGAGTGTTGAAATTGTATTTCTCCATGCTAACGCAATATTTAACCAGTAGGAGAGAATCTCATGGCAGCAAAAGCTCACATCAAACACAAATGACCCTGCCCAATGTGGATCAATATTAAAATGATTGTTAGATGTGCATACATCAAATAATATCAATCGCAGACTTAGGAGTTAAATAAAAACTGTATCATGAAAGATTTTGTCATATAAAGAAACACTGTTGTCATACAAACTGATACAACATATAAAGCTGATGACTTACAACCCTAATAAGTGGGATATTTTCCTCATTAAAACAGAAAAATTCCCATCAAATCATTTTTTCAGGTGTTACTTTTTGTTGATTCGCAGCTCTCATCTTGTTGCAGTTTGTTGAAATATGCATGCACTTATCCAGAGCTGGAGAAGTGCTAAAAAGTAGATATTTTTCATGGTATTATATGGTATAGGAATCCTTTGTACACTTGTAGACGTAAAGAGACAACCTATTTAATATTCAGTGATCTCCAAGGATTTGTACTCCAGCACTGAGTAAAACCACCACTTAATCTTTCCAAAAGCAGATCTCTGAATAGAGCCCGTTTTTTTAACAAAGATTTGCGGCTTCTTAGCTTTCACTGTGAAATGTCACCCTCATGCCAACACCAGCTGAAATGTGGGACTGTTTACAAAGAATTGGGGCGTTCTAGAAAAACAGTTTTATTCATTTATTAACACATGTACATTAGTTTTCAGTGCCGACAGCATTTGCTACATACTTTGGTGTGATTCAGAGGTGCGTTTAGCCTCATTTACCTTCTTGTGATAAATGCTGACAGAATCAGAAGCACAGTGTACAAACCAGAATTATCTACCCTCATGTTAACTGGACTATTTCTGTTTTTGCCTAAATGTGATTCCTTCTGTCCTCTCAAGCATTTACAGGCACTGAATGTTTCAGTAACGACAGACTGGTGTGTGCAGTCTGACTCCCGGTCAAAGCCAAACAGATTCCGGGTAAACTGATATGATACAAAGAGCAGAGTGATTCCAACAGAACTGTTTGACTTTAGTTTGAGTAGAAATCAGTGGAGCAACTCAACATCCACATTACATCAAGTTAGCAGAAGCACACAGTCATTCAGTTTATGCCCATGCTTCTGCTGCCAACCGAGGTCCAAGGGTTAGGCTAACCTTAAACATCCCGTCTCCTACAATCAAACAAAAAAAAAGGGGAGAAAGAAAAGCACAGACGGACCAGGACACTTCATTTTATACAAATAAGTAAATTTACATCCATCTCAGTTTCCTAAATCGATGTCCCACTTGATCCCGCTGAAGTCCCACCTGAGTCAGAGAACCATCCACAGTTTTATCGTCCTCTAAGAGCACTATGACAAAAGGCCATTTTTAAAATTTCCATGAAATGCTCTTCTGCTTGATTTCTGGAAAGCTCAGCCTGCAGAATGTGCTAAAAATAAAAATCAGGGTAAAATAGTCACAAAGTTCGGGTCTCTTGCTCAAATGTAACGGCAAGGGAGCAAAAAACTGATCATCACAAATACAGCCAGGACATGAAAATATATATTTTTATAATATATATAAAATGTCTTATTTAATCCAATATGTACACTTTGCACAAGATGTTTGAGGAATGAGTTCCTCAGAAATGAAGCTCTGCTTCACTGGGTTACATCCAAAAAGAAGAGGGGTGATCACAGATTTAAAAATGTGCATCCGTAAAACAAATGGTCAAAAAAAAGCGAACCTCCGTCCAGTACAAACATGTGCAGGCTGAGGTTTGAGACGCGTAGTTTGTGTTAATCCATTGTAGTCTGTTTGGTCAGTGAGAAAAATAAAAAATAATCTCAGTGGAAGTGCTGAAGCAAAAAAAGCCTCCTCTGTTCAGTAGATGACCTCGTAGACTGTGGCTTTCTTGTCACCAGAACCCGTCACGATGTATTTGTCATCTGCTGAGATATCGCAGCTCAGGACGGACGACGACTCCTTTGACTGAGGAACAAACAATAAAAGTCACAACTGAATCACGTTTATTCTGCATTAAATCCTGCTTTCTAATATGAGTATTAACCTAGGTGAAAATGTCTGTCATTAATAAAACAGTTAATTTTAACAGGTAATTTTACAATTTGGTTTTGAATGTTTAGACATGTACGCTTTACTCATGCTCTTACAACTCCAGAGCTGTTCACATCTGAGCCACGAAACATAACCCGTTGAAAGTTTCTATAACTTTGTTATATTTTCCTATTTAATTTATTTCATAGTTACCTGGAATATACTGGCGCCATAGGGAGTCCTCCATGCGTTCAGCAGGTTATCCTTCCCTGTGCTCACAAACCATTTCCCTGCAGACACACATCCACCACACATCGTAAGACTACAGAGTTTCTACAGACATTTACAGATCATTTCCAAAACCAGCAAACACATGACAGTAATAACCTTATCAATGACCATAAAAAACATAATGAAGGAGACTCAACACTTTCCCAAGTTAATTATTCAAATGACCCTCTGATTAATTACCCAGCTGACTAGTTGGCTGATGATTTAATTAGTGACAGCAAGAGCTCTGAAGCATTGAGAGACATTTAAATGAACCATTTGTGCGGCGACAGATACGAGGCTGGGCTTCAGAGTCAAAATTAATACTTTCAGCATTAATGAGATAAAATGGTAAAAGCATCTGTTCTATCCAACAGGCAAAGCTTTCTAAACTAATTAATATATTTGTAAAGTGCTGATTTGTTACAGCTGTTAATGTGTCAGCAATACCAACAAAATCTGAAATATTCCCTTTTAGCAGCTGAAGTTGGTAGTTTTGCTTCATCAGTATAAAATAAAACCATTTGACAGCATCCACTGGATTGACCAATACTCTAAGCAACAGCAGTCCAAGGAACTCAGTAAAGATCTAAATGAAAGAATTGTCCTGTAGATTTACACAAGTTAGGATAATCTTTTACAATTTTTTTTCTAAACAGTTTTAGATTCCAAGTTCATCTGGTCAAATGTATTTCAGAGGTGTCACCACTTTGTCAAGATTTAAAAGACCCAAACGGTCACTCTGGTAGATGTTCAGGAACAACACAGGAACCACAAAGGTTCAAGTCTATCATGAAGTGAAAAATAATGTAACACCAGTATCGCTGCCTACATCAACCAGTTTAACTTTATCTTACACTGAAGATTCTGACAAAGAAAATCCTGCTACAAACTTGACACGTTTAAGCTCAAACAAGTGAAATATCTTCTGCAGAAAAGTTTTATGGTCAGATGAGACAATGATTGAGTTGTTTGCCCACAGTGACAAGAAATCTGTTTAGAAGAATCTATGTGAGGTCTTCAAACCCAACAACACTGTACCAAATGGCATGCATGCTGGTTGGAATCATAAAGGAGGAGGTCTACCTCCAAATTCTTCAATTTCACCTCAAATCAATGATGAAATGATTGACACTTGGACACATTTAGGTGGTCTTATAATGATCCCAAACACATTAGAATTGGTTTCTGATTGGATAACTCAGGCAAGCATTAAGCTTCTGGAAGGGCTTTTCCAAAGCCCCTTTTGAAAGTTTATGAACTATGCATATAAGTAGGGTCTATGCCAGGAAACAAACCCATTTAATTGAACTCTACCAATTCTACTAAGAATGGTCAAACATCAGCCAGAATTATACTAGAAGTTTGTTGGTGGTTACAAAAGGTGTGTGGTTGAAGTGCAACTTGAGACACAGCAGTGTTCATATAATTTTTGACCCTGCATTGATTCTTCACAATTTAAATTTTTTTACTCATTTATTTTTTAAACTTATTGAAGTTGTATAATTATCCCACTCTGGGGGAAAAAAACTTAATAGCATTAAAAGGTTAAATTATCACATGTAGATTTTTTGTCTACACGTGAGTTTAATTTCATTAGTAGAGCAGTTTGTGTGAACAGGAAGTTGTAAAGAAAACAAAACTGGTTGCAAAAAAGTGTTAATTGTATAACTTAGAGACTGCTACATTGGAGCTAATAAACACTTAACCTAATGGTTGGTGTGTGTGTGTGTGTGTGTGTGGCCTAATAGAGTTAGTCATATCTTGAAGTGTTACTCACCACAATAGGCAAATTTGAGTGAGAGGACACAGCTTTCGTGAAGATGCAGCTGGTATTTGTCAGGCTTGGTGTGATGGAGCACCTCCACGTTGCTGCTCTCCATCCCAACAGCCAGCCACTCTCCAGTGGGACAGTAGCCCAACGAGAAGATCTGGAACAAGGATACAATAGTGAAGTTAAAAGACTTCTGCTCCACGATTTAAAAACACAATGTGCAAAATGTCTTAGTGTAGGTTGATGCTAAACTTGTTGAGAAGGTGCATTCATTTCTTTTTTATTAAAAGCTTCTTTCTACCTGTGAGGTAAAATCGTGTTGCTGGAGCTGTCGGCCTTCTCTCAAATCCCAGGAGCGGACTGTGTTGTCGAGCCCCCCTGTCCACAGTTTGGTCCCATCATGGGAGATATCGATACAGCTGGCGCCATCTGTGTGACCCTGAAACTGCCTGGAACACACAAAACATATATACGTCAAAAAACAAGAACAAAACGTAAACATATTTATTTTACTCTTTGAAAACAGTAAAATAGAAATATCCTTTACTGTGAGACTGTTTGATGTGGAACAAGTCAGCCTACTACCCTTTCAATAAACATATACACACATGCGCAATAAGGTACTCAGTTAAGGGTTTTTATAATTTTCTTAAAAGTCAAATCAGATGTTTCGTGTAAAAATAATCACATTTTGTTTAAAAGCAAATTAAAATGAGTAATTTTTAAATAAAATTATTTTAAACCCTTCAGGTTTTTCTTTTTATGCGATCTGTGTCAGATTAAGCACAAAGAACTGCCAGAGTCTTAAGTGATTTCTATATACATGCTGTGTTATAATTACACAATTAAATGGATATGGTACGCACTTTAAATAAAGCTCCTCGTGATCTTGTGCAGATTTAACTAAATGCTTTACAATATGAAATATTTGTCAGTCACACAAACACTCATAATTCTTTGATAATGAAGTCAGTACTGACCATGTAGCATACCTCACTATAAATTGGTCAAATCTGTATTATGATATTATGATAAGAAGAAACAACAAAATTTGTTGTTAAAATGATATATGAGGTTATCACATTACCTGTTATGGAAATTGTTTACATTTAATAAAAATGACAGATAACTGACAACATATTGGCTAAAATTTGAACCACTACACTTGCAATTCAGTTCCCAGAGTCAAGGGACACTTGAAAACTGAAGGAGTAACACAATTGTTTTGTTCTATTGGAGCTCAACAAGACAAAAATATATCCCCTCAAGCAAAGTCCTCACCTGACAAGGGTCTGGTTGTGGAGGTCCCACACAGCGATGTTTCCATCAGAGCAGCAGGAGAAACAGACCTTGGCATCAGGGCTAATGGCCAGTGCGTAACAGGCTGGAGCAGAGGAAGTGAGCTCGGCCTTTATGCGGGGCGTCTGCGAGGCCAGGTCCCAGATGGTCAACGTGCTGGCCTCACCGCCCACTATTAGGGTGCGGCCATCAGGCAGCAGCTTGCAGGAGCGGATGTAGTTGTCTCTGTTCTGGAGCAGAAACAAAGGCAGAGCATTGTCAATTTTAGTGACTGAATGCATTTTTTGTCTTCACTACTGAAAATAAAAAATTATAATTAGAGGTTAACAATAAAGCCTATTTAGATCATGTTGAGCAGCATAAAGAAACACAGTGCCCCTTAAGAGCATTTATTTTAAGACATCTTCTTTCACGAGTTTCTTTTCACAAGCTGCTGACTTCAATGTTAGTGAAGATATGAATGTCAGCTTTAACAAGAGATACAGAAAGAGAGTAAGGCTGCAGGCAGGAGCACTCAGGCTCTCTGAGAGCAGCAAGACAAATCAACAGCATTACAGAAACTATTGGTCAAATTAAAACAACACCTTAATGGCTTTATAAAACCAAATAGCACCCTAGACACACCTAAAGGGTGTGGGAGGCCATATGAGTTGAACGGCTTGAAGCCACAGCATCAAAATGAGAAACGGGAGGCAGTTTGGGGGAAGTAATGAGCTGGGTAATGGCAGACAAGGTTGGCCAATCAGAACATCATTACTCAGCAGGCTTCTTTTTTTCCCTCCACCAAGGACAATTTCAGCCCAGCAGTGAGACATTTTACAAAATAATTCACATCTTTTATCTGTTGGAATCTGTGGCCAGCTGCATCGAGACAATTTATAATAAAGGAGACTATTCAGAGATCTAACGAAACAGTACACCGTGTCTCTGCAATGGTTGAGATCATTAAACATTTACTGTTATAAAATAATCTGAATGTCATTTTAAACAAACGCATGTCGTTTCCTCTTCCACTGACTACAAAACAGCAACAACTACTGACCAAGCAGTCAAGTTGGGAGACCGGGCTCTTGCTGCCTGGTTGGCTGATGTCCCAGATCTTGACACAACCTTTGCCACCGGTGTAAACGTGACGTGTGGGGTTGCTGATTGTGACTGCACACACCACTTCCCCGTGGCTCAGTGTGTTGATCTGGCGAGCGTGACGTGGGATGCCCGGGCCTATCAGTGCATCTGGAGGGAAGGGCACAGGCTGCATCTGACCATCTGCACTTACATGAAAAGAATAAGCACTGCAGATAGAAAAAAAGAAAAAAAAAAAAAGAAGAGAAATAGATTAGTGTTTGAAATTGAGTCAAATTAAAAAAATTCCTGAAGACAAACAGAAAAAAGAAAAACCTACGGTTTTCCTCCTGAAATGGAAGTGAGACTTGCTGGAAGGCCTGGTGCTCTCATGTGAGGGTGAGGGTCGAACCCTGCCTGCACAAGAAAAAAAAAAAAAAAAAACACAAAACTTTGTTTTCAAGTTGCAGACAATTCGTGACCTAAAGTGCTAAAAATATAAAGAAACTTTAATACCAATGTTTACAGAAAAGTTTTTTTTTTTTTTTTTTTTTTTTTTTAAAAAAGGTGGAGATTAGGTTTCACTGTGTGCAGAGAAGCTTGATCCATAGATAAAACATTATTTAAAGGCTGGGGATTTTCAGACACCCTTAATGCTAAGTAACATCTTTAAAAAGCTGCTGAGCTGTTTAGTCTTACAAAACTCTGTCAGCAAATCAGAAATAATCACAGTAAGTTTAAAAAGACATAATGAATGTTTAGGTCAGTTTTTACTCAGGGCTGGTGAGGATTCGTGTTAAATTGCTGCTTATAGATTGAATTACTGAAGGTGGGAGAAGAAGTAGCATCATTACATTTCTCAAAGTCACCTCGGCTTAAAATTATTTCAATAAAAAGCTGTGGTAGTTACAATTGGTGAGCGTCCATAGGCAGCAGCAGCTGCAGCACTCATCTGTGGTGAAATGAGTCCTGGATACATGCCAGGACTGGTCAGGGACCCGTTTATTTCATGATGACCCATCATGGCAAATGGGGTGGCATAAGAGCTAGCGATGGACAGAGGTGTCCGCAGAGCCGGGGCAGCTGAAAACAAGAAGAAAACCTTTTAAAACGATATGTTCTGATAAGAGTTTCATTTGCATTAATAAACACTGAAAAAGGCCTGTTAAAATACAGTAGACGCACTCTGTGTATTTTTGTTAACGGTTTTATCAGTTATTCTTCAAGATCAACAACTTATCATATCATACAGTCAATCTTGTACATTGTTTGCTTGCTCAGTTATAACTCTGTAAAACGACTCAGTGAAAAATGAATTATAAAACCCAGTGTAGTCAAATATTACCTAATGCCTCCATCCCAGGTGGTTTGCCCATAGGTAAAGGGCGGAGTCCTGGAGTAGTACTGGTTCCTGGTGTTGGGGCTTCATTTCTCGGAGTAGGTGTGTTGGACTTGAGACTCGGTGTTGATGACTTGTCATTCTATAATAAAGATATGTTTTTTTAGCCTCAGGACACACTTACTGAAACTTCCATGTTCCCTTACTCTTGCTCAAATGTGCAGCTGGACACAAATTAAACTCTTTCTATGCCAACTTTTTAAAATCCGCTTAGGAGTCAAAATACTCAGACTGGCACAAAAATCCCAAGTGACAATCCGAGTGGCCTGCCTGAGTAAATTCAATCCAACACAAACACTTTATTACAGTCATAATGTAATAAAGAGTGTGTGAGAGGGAGAGTTGTCGGGACATAAACCTTTGAAAAGAAGCCACGTTTGTGGCTACCAGTAGATACACATGTCCATTATACCTGGGCCTTCTTTGCTCTACTGGTAAGATTTGGTACTGATTAAAAATGAAATGGACAACAGTTTACCCTCAGTTGGGTCTCTAGGTTATTTACAGCCTCGGGGGCGATGGAGAAACAACCACTTACTGGGTAAGCCATAAAGAAGATGGATAGGGCTGAGCCATAAGGTTTGATTTCCTGAGAATACATCCACCTTCTGCCCCATCAAATCCTACACAGCAGTCAACTCCTAATCCAACAATAAGTTGTTCACACACCCACTTCACTTGACAAAAGCTCTTTAGTCTTTCAGTTCAGGCTTCATCCCTTCACTGTAACCTCTGCGTTTCATCTTTTGGCTGCACTCACATGGGCGTGGTCCTTTGCCTTGGAGGACGGTGTGCTGCCTGAAGAGGCGACGGAAGCGGGGCTGTTGGGGGCAGCGTCCTTCTTCAACACTCGTGACTTATCCAGGCCATTTTCTGGAGGAGAGTGAGCAGGGCTGACTCGAGGGGTGGCTGGATCCTACAGAGTTAAACGAGACAGACAGAGAGCAAGACTGAGCAAACAAACCGGAGGAAAGCCACTGGCATTTACATGTAGGTCAAACAAGCTGGGGCCTCGTGTGCAAACACAGATAAATACACTATGTATGCTCATACTCTCCCTCACACACATGCATGCACTTCTCATTCACCTGTCACACCCTTTTCTCTTTGTGTTCTTTGTCTTAGATTCTGCATGAATGGCAAAAGGAAATTCAGCAAGTAAACACACACTCAAAGCACACAATCAATATTATGACAGACTTTTTGGCAACATGGTGAAAGGTGTTGAGGCTTCTACAGACAAAAGGGAGCTGTGTTTGGTCTCTGCAAATCCTTTATGGAGAAGAATGTGGCTGAGCGGCTTAAACCCCCATCTTACCTCATTGGAGACATCCACTACTAAGTCATCACTTTTTTCTCCATCACTGTCCTGAAACACAGAAATATCAGGTTTAGTGGAAAGACAGGTGAATATATAAACATGATACTTAAATCAGTGTACGATATTTTCAAAACCATTAATGACAAAACTGTCAAATTTATGGACCAATGCATTTACTTTATATTCATAGAAATCAAAGATGGATGACCAATTTTACAAATATTACTATATATGAATTACCTTAATAGCAGGCCTTTTGAGTCCCAGGAAATTATTTACAACCCTTCAATTGAGGTTGTACACTAGAATAAATAATCTAACAACTAACTTAGAATAACTCCCAAACTACTATCAAGCTCAGGAAGAACAGCAAACTCTTCACAAACACAAACTCTGCAAAATATACACAAACACTCACATATCCTCTGTTGCTGTCTTTGTCGTCCACTTTGCGTTTCTTGGAGTCAAGGCCGTAATCTGAAGAACTGCGGTGCTTCTCGCTCGCTACTCGCAGGCTGTCTGATGGTGACACCGAGTTATTCTGCCACAAACAGTGCACAGACCACATCAAAACATGCTTACTGAGGCAGCTTAGCATCCTCAAATTTTAACAGTAAATGATCAATTCCAACATGTGCAGATGCAAGTACTGTTTTTGCTTTGACAACTTTTAATGCCTTTCAGTCAGATAATGTTTTGAGGCTTAAACGCAACACATGAAAAATCTTCAACAAAACGGAAAAGGGAAAAAAAAGGTGCGTATACATCCAGACAAGCCTCATGGGTACTTATTCTTTGTCAGATTAGTAATAATATTGACAGTAAAGCAAAATGCACAATGCTCCTGGGCTGATTTGGGATGGAGGGAACAGAAGAGGATTCTTGGAAAGCTTAGCCCTGTCACTCTTGCCAACGCAGCAGAGCAAAGAGGAAACAAACAAGGCAGCTGAGGAAAAACCACAAAACAGAGAGACAAAAAAAACTAACTGGCAAGGTGACTTGTAGACAGAGAAGGTGGAAGGAAAACAAGAACACACAAACTGACACTACATCCTATAAAATCTTACTTCATCCTGGTGAAAGCCCAGATTAAAGCTACATCAGCTGTTTAAATCATACAAGCTGCATTCCAGACTGAAACCAAGCATTTAAAAACAAAAACTGACTACATTCTTACTCTGCTAACACAAAACTCTTATTAACTGCTTACACTCACCGGCCACTTTATTAGGTACACCATGCTAGTAACGGGTTGGACCCCCTTTTGCCTTCAGAACTGCCT
>JARVJO010000164.1:24346104-24359346 GCA_031762555.1 Cynodonichthys magdalenae | reverse complement strand
CTTGAACGGGTTGTTCCAAACTGTAATTTCCCTTCATGGGATCAATAAAGTATCATTCATTCATTCATTCATTCATTAGTTATTAATATCACATGACTCTAGCAGCTGTGGTAATCATCAAGGAATAATGAGTACACACTCGCAAGTTTGAACAAAAGGAGATTTTCCTGTTCTGTGTACTCGGCCACAACGCCTAGATGTAGCCTAAACTTTAATCACCTGCGCATTACGAAGGTTCAGTACTGCCAACGTTCCCACTGAGGTTATCTCTGATACAATCACAAAGCCTGTCCTGGCCTGACCACTTCAAGCCTCCTACTATTGGGCCAGAGGTGGAGGTAAGCCTGTTGGCTAAAACCTTTTATGTAATTAAAGTGCAACCATAGTGAAATCCGAGAAAAGCACAATCTGATCTCAGTCTGGACTGTGCTGCTTTAATTTAGGCATTCTTTGACTCTGTAAAAGACAATCTAAGGATCTACACCATGTGTGAACTGATTGGTCATAAACTATGACCTATCAGAAAAATTACAGCTGTGAACACAACACTGACAGACATTGTTAACATTGAATTAATGAAAAACCCAATAAACCACTGGGGACAGAGACAAGTCTGCACACAATGAAGAGGCCTTGGCTTTGTTAGTTTATATTCAGTCTTGAAGATTTAAAAACTAAAAACAGGAGGAGTAAATGTCTGCTGATTAACTCACTAAACAGCTTTTTGGTTCTTTTCATTGTTCTATTCTCTCCAAACCTTATACTTTTACCAGATTATCTTTAAAATGCAATACTTGAGCTGAAGCAGAAAGAAAAGCAAAACAAACCATAAAGTTAATGTAGCATATCTGAACAGCCTATATAATGTCTCAAAGTGCTAGTCCTCCTCAGTGCATGCAGTTTTGTCCCTGTCCTCAGGTCAAATAAAATAAGAAAAGGGATATACACACAGTCAGAGGCAGATTGGGAAGTCCACGTACCCCGATGATAGCATTCAGCTCAGTCATTGTCACCTGCTTAGCTCGTTCAACAGCCTGAGCCACCTGCTGTTGATGCTGCAAGACATAAACACAAAAAATTAGTCTTGATAGAAAAAGCATATCATTTAATACAAGTTCACTAATTCTCAAGTCTTTATAAAAAACCTGACACTTCAGCTGAGAAGAAAGCATTTCATTATCAAATCCTTAAATTCACACATAAAACCATTTATACAATGGATCTGTGGACCTGTACATCAAAATGATTCAGAACAACTGAGGGGGAAAATAATTTTCCACAGTTAGTATTTTCTATATCCATAACCAACTTTTATTTTGTACAAAGCTTTATTATTCCACAAGAACTTCAAATAATTACTGTTAAATATATTTTTTCCTTTACATCCAAAATAGTTAATCTATTTAAATTTTTTTGGGGTGCAGCTAAGAAGGTTAACACTCACCTCTTGTGACAAGAACGGCATGATCTGAGCCAGAATTGCATTGAGGCGTTTGGCAATTTCAGTCTGTAAGGGGAAGGAAAGGAAGAAATTAGAATAGCAACCTCCCAGTACACAGCAGATAAATTAATTAATTAAAAAACATTATTGTTTGCAACGTCCAGCAGGGTCAACCATGTATTTCTAACTAAATTGGGACCGCCCAGGAACAAATTTACCACCACACCCAACCCCTCTTGCATCCATTAGGTCCAAGGCCTTTATTTCATTAGGAGGTTGAAATATGCTAATACCATCTGGCTGGAGAGTCTAATGAGGTCCATACTTCATAATTATAGCCCATAAAGAGAGGGGTAGGGCATGCTACAGCAGACAGGTTAACTCTCTTGCCTTATCTGTCAGAGGAATCTTTGGTATCGACCACATAATATTAGCTGGCAGAGTAAGATGATACTGCGAGGCTTTATGTTCACGGAGCACTTTACAGAGCTGCATTTAGACAAATGGATGTGCTGTACTGCCAGTCTACTGCACTTGAAGGTCCCAAGACATTTTGAGCAAGCCAATTTCCTTTTTTTAAATTATGCACTTTCTACATAGCTGAGGAAGCTGAGAATAGGAGGACAAAAGTGGAAAGCAGAATAAAAGAGCACGGACAGAGCATGTGAGAGGTGATGAATGGCAAAGTGAAGCCCTCCGATTTGACACAAAGGTAATGTGGTTTGACTGAACAGGAGGAGGTGAACTAATTGATTCCAAGAGATTATGGGTGGAGGCCCAGCAGGTGTGTGTGGGTTGAAGAGGTCCTTCCCGCCATTTTATACGCTGCCGCATTCCACTCATTTACTCCCTTAACCTTGTTTGACTGTGTAAAGGGGAGGGAGGGGAAACGGGAGGTGCCATTAGCTTGCTGCAAAATCTGTGTCCTTTTATTTTGTAGGGGGAGACAGGAAAATGGAAAAAAAGGGGAGGGGGAGGAGAGGAGCAGACCTTTGCTGTCCTGTCAGGAATTATCTCACAACCCCCATCTGACCTCGAACACACTATGCTTTCTCCTCGCCGTCATCCTCCAAGAGCTTCTTCACACCCCCTTGTACTAATCTCTACTATTCTCCTTTGTGCTCTCCCTACTTTTTCCTTTCTCTCATCTTCCTCTCTTCTGTTGCCGGGGCAACTCTATCTGGCACGGCTTATCGTTATGTAAATTGGACAGGGGCTCTGACCAGAACAGCCTGTAAAATCATATTAGGCGCAGCACAGAGGCAGGTCATTAAAGTGAATTTTCGGCCTGTCGATCTGATCGGCACGGGAAATTAATGAGGGATAACTGGAAATAGGGAGGAGGGTAGGGGGCTGCACCTGGGGGTAAGCTGAAAAAAAGGAGGGGTGAGATACTCTTTGGGGACTCATAAAGCATCATCATTAGTGGGGGTTGTACACAATGACACCAACGGGGTAAGAGTGTTTTAGTGTTACACTGAAATAGCTGCAGGGGGAGCAGCATGGGGCTTGTGGAAACAGCTGTATGCTGATACTCTGCTATTAGAGCAACATTACAAGCCCCCCAGATACATGGGAAGGAAAATCACCACTTCAGAGCCACCATTTGAGCTCAGAAACGTTCCTAAATTTTAAGTGACTCTGCCATTTTTTTATTGTTGAATTGTTAGTGTATTATGCCACATAAATAATAAAAAAGGAGTTTATTTTTAGGCACATATGAGAAAAAACAAGCTGAG
Organism: Cynodonichthys magdalenae; assembly: GCA_031762555.1. Classification (NCBI taxonomy): domain Eukaryota; kingdom Metazoa; phylum Chordata; class Actinopteri; order Cyprinodontiformes; family Rivulidae; genus Cynodonichthys; species Cynodonichthys magdalenae. Next base: position 24,356,166 of record JARVJO010000164.1, on the reverse strand, counting down.
CCTTGCATCAGTTTTTCTTTACACATTTCCTAATAGGAATGTGGCAGCTTAGCTGCGATTTTGAACAATATAAGGGCAAACGATGCCCATTAACTTTAAAAAATATACCAGAAACCCGTATTTATTCTTCCAATTTGGAGACACCACTATGTTCAGACAGAATTCACCTCGTCTAACAAGAGCAAACAGATGTACAATGTTTTTGTAAAATAAATAAAATGACATTGACTAAAACTAAACTGACTGACTGCTATTTTTAAAAAGGGAAACATGCAGATAACATCCAATGAGTCACAGCACTGAGAGTGACTCCCACTTTATTTTGAAGAATCCATTTTCCACACTGCTTTCAGAAGCAGACACAGAAAGAGTTTATTGTCACTTAAAGCTGCTGAAAACAGAGGCCTTTGAGCCCACAGAGGCTTTTCACTGCAACTCCACTATTACAGGTACTCAGCTTAGTCTAGTAGCTCCAGAGCCTTGAGAGGCTCGCTCTCTCCATTGCATCCCTCTATCAATGGTGTGTTGAAAGCCGTTTGGCTGTCTGTCGCTCCAGGCATTAGCCCCCAAGTGAAGAGTAGAGTCTCTGATGAGCATTCAATTGGCGAGGAAAACAAGTGGCATATGATGGAAGGCAGAGATGGTTGTTTGGGAATTATCTTCTCAGCCAGAACCAGGGAAGAAAGAGGCACTTAGAGGTACCTTGTTCATTACAAATGCATGAGGAAGATTTTGCATGTGCATGTCTATTTTGAGTCTATAAAAAAGGATGTGACATGCTTTTGTGCAATGAAACATATGGAAATGAGCGGTTTTCAAACAGATTACAACTGATTTCATTACAGCTCAAGTCCTGTTGGCAATCTTTCTATATGTTAATTAAAATTCTGCAGCATCTATACACTGGCATCCACACATTAATTTCAACCATTAACTTGTTAACAGGAACACACCCAAAGATTTATTGTATCGCACCACTTTACCACCTTTTTATGCCAGACTATCAAAATAAAGGCTGTCTCACACCCTCCAGTAACCTCATCAACTTCTCCTGAGAGTGCGAGTGTGTGTTCTCCTCGTCAGTTTGTTTTGGCTTTGAGACAGATCGACCATCATCACCTTGGCAAACAATTCCAGGAATCCTGTATAAATTATTCATTTGCACAAGCTCTGTTTCTCTTTTCCCCTGATCCTCCTTTCACCTTCTTCCTTGAGGAAACAGACATGATCTCCTTGATAAAGCCCCTTTTTCCTCTTTCCTTCAGTCATTCAACAAGTGAGGAATTGAACAAGCGAAGCAAAACCACAACAAAATGGCGTCCGAAGGTGAATCAAAGTTCTGCAGGCAAACAGAACAGGAAAGATAGTTTCACAGTGACTCCTTGGGATTATTTTATCTTTTTAATTCACGTTGCTTGTGACTTGCCAAAGCGGGAGACAAAATTAAAATGTAGGCAAGCACACAAGCGATAAAAAAGGGACCACAACAGAGGTACTAAAAAAAAAACTAAACAAGGCAACCCCCACCACACCTACAACACAGTCAGCAGGGCATGTTGCTGAGGCAGCTTAATGAGCTACGCTAATTAAAATCACTTATTGACAGCAAGCAAGGGTGATTACCTCCACCCTGCACTTTTTGCCATCATAAGAGACACTGTCAAAACAAATTACCTCCCGGCAGCCACACAGATCCTTTTCATGACAACCACTCAGCTCTGCAGCAGCACAGGGAAAACGGAGCGTCTGCTGGAACCTCAATTACAGCACGTTTGTGTGAACAGACACAAATAGTGTTTTCATGCAAGCAATATTTATATGTGCATATGTGCGCATGTTTATGCACCTTTTTAATCCAGTTTTGTTGGGGTAGCAACAAAGTGAATTTCAAATACTTTTTTTTACAGCGCGATAAAATCTTCAACACAAGAAAAGTAATATACTTGCCTGCATTCAATAATCAATCCCTCCTCTCTTTTTGTATGAATACAGAGACAGCTAAGGGCTGCCTTGTTTACCTCTCGCTGATGTCATCACAAACACTTGTTCATCAGGGAGAAAAAGGAGGAAGGGTGGCAGGAATAATAAATTATTCAGAGGGCTCTCCACTGGGCTTATTGACAAACAAAGGAGATGCACAGGACAAGTCGATTAACCCATTTACCAAAAGCCTCTTCACTCCAGACTCCATCCACCTTTTCTCCCCCGCTTGTTTTAGCCACCAGTTTTCATCCACAACAAGGCAGCTCCACCCCTCCATCATATGTGGCTTCAACCTCCTTATTGTTGATAAGTGGCTGACAGAAAAACTCAAGAATGTGGACGGGGGGTGGGCAGGTTTGGGTCTTTGATAAGTAGAAAACACACCTTGTTAGCGTGCGCACACACAGACACACACCACGTGCCAACGAAAACGTCAACAGCAGATGAATTGAGCAGTGTGCTGCTGTTCCAACTGGGCCACCCTCCCACTGATGCCATTAACCTTCTGGATCTCAGGGCCTCCACCCCGCCGCTATTCATCTCTGCCTCTCTCACAGACTCCCACTCTCATACATCATATCGCACAACTAATGACACAAGGGCCATCATTCACATCACCCCACTGGGTGGTAGGGAAGGGGTGGGAGGGGGAAGCAATGAAAGGGGGGGGGGGGTGAATGAGTGGGTCGGTCTAAATCAAAAAATGTAAATGGTGGATAAAAGAGTAAAGTGAAGGAAGTAGAAATAAATAGGATAAAATAATTTTCTGGGAGTTTCACACAAATGACTGTAAATCTCTGGTTACATCATTACAACACGGAGTTGATGTGTAGTTTTTTTGTTTGTTTTTTAAACCTGCAATTTAAATTATAGAGAAATGGTACTTTTCTTTTAGGTCAGTGTTGTCTATAGTATTTGATCTGTTCAAGCTTATTTCTAATCAACTTAACTTTTCAGTTAGATTGCAGGCAACTAGATTTATACCTTTGATATGGAGCACAAAAACACCCCTTGGAGTTGGTAAAATACCTTCAAGAATTTTACAATCACATTAATAATTCACTGAAAAAGTTTTAAAAATTACCCTCCTAAAGTCCTCTGCAAAACATAATCAAACAATCTCTACCTCAAACGAATTAATTTTTGTTTACTTTAAAAATGCTTTTTAAAATTTAGGGATGCAAAACAGGGCTCTAGACTAACTTTTTGCACTGATTGCACCAGTGAGCCTAACATTTTTTCTAGGCGCACAAGCACCTTTAGGTGCACTAAAATTTTCAACCACATTGCATTTGACATCAGAGTTTTACACGTTCATTTTTTTAAATCACTGGACATTAAGGCAATATTAACTCGCAAATAATTTATTAACAATATAGTAAACATAAAGTTCTATATTTGAACCAAAATTGTACAAGTCCTATAACTTACTGAAGTATTTAAAGTGATTCTATGAAAATTCTAAATGCAAATATTTTAAAAGTCGATCATCTTATAAACTGAACATTTCATGGCTAAATGTCTTTTAGACCACACATGCCCCTCAGATGGACAACTGTAGTTTTGCCTTCTGGATATTTGGCCTTGGCTAAACCAGAAAGATGATTATTTATTAAAAGGGTGTGCAGCTTTTTTAAAATAAAAAATAACAGAACATATAAAAATCTGCAATTTCATTAGCATTAGTTGAATTTTATGTATCTATCACTTAAATAACTGTGTTAGGTCAGGGTCAGGTGTGTAGCCTACCTGTGAGGTTAGGTTTGGCTATAGAAATGACCAGTGAATGAATGGAAGTCAATGCAAAGTCCCCACAAGGATAGAACAACAAACGTGTTTGTCTGTGTGTGCAAGGTGTAAAGCGGAGCGCTGTGTTGATGCTGCTAGATTGATTTATTACGAGACATGGAGACTTTTTGTGTCGGCGGGCAACTGTTGATTAATGCTGGATCGATTTTTTTTGGGACATGCAAACTTTTGGTTTCGGCAGGCAACCGCTCCCCCTCGAACGACTGGTCACACCAGTGCGACTGGACATTTTTTTAGTTATTAGGAAATCTGGTCGCCTTCTTGAGCCCTGCAAAACGTTGCTCTGAGCCTATGCGACACGTTTATGAAAAAAATGAAAGTACAGAAAGGAAGTTCCTTATATGTGGAGTTCATCTGAGGTGACTTACTCCAAGAGCTAGATATGCAACAATCATTCATGTATCTCATTCCAGCGATCAAACATGACTCATCAGACATACAACATTCATTAAAACAATCTGTTGACATGAAAGTGTTTTTGAAGTTCAGACGTGGGATTTTTGAGTCAGGTCATGGGGAATACATAACATTTTTTTATTCTACTAAAAATTGTTTATTTCTCAACAAATGTTTAACACAGTTGGAATTATTTTTGCATCTAATAAAATAAGTTTTAGAAAGATTTGAGAGCTTTTTTGTCACATGCCTACAAAAGGGGACAGAAAGGCAGATTCCAATAAATCCAATCACTGAGTATCTTAACCTTGAGCTGAGCATATGCACAGGTGCAGTAAAAGGTCTTCATCACTGGAATACCTCAACTCAATCCTCTGTGAATGTTTAAAATTGAAACAAGTTCATTTTTTATGTTTTGATCTCTAACAGCAGAGATGCAAAATTCTGCTGTTTTAATATCTTTTGTTACAGAACATTGTTTTTAATTTTATACATAAAACAGCACTACAGTGACACATTTAAAACGTTGTGCATAAAAATTGATGGATTGGGGTTACACCTTTCCATAGTTTATTTGTATTGTTTTATATAAAACACCACTTCATACTTCAGTGGTGTCCAACCCTGATCCTCGAGAGCTGCTATCCTGAATGTTTTACTTGTCCCCCTGCTCCAGCACACCTGATTCAGTGACTGAATTACGTCTTCAGTTTCTACAGAAGTCTGTGAATCCCACATTCAGCCAAATCAGGTGTGTCGGACAAACCTCTAAATCATACATGATAGTGGTCTTCAAGGATCAGGGTTGGACACTTCTGTACTACCTGATGCACAACCTGCTGCAACTTAAATGTCAAGTTCACAAACACAAACCTGCAGCTAAAACACTGCTGAAATAACATTTTCAAGACTATAAATCCTCAAGTTTACAAGCCAAGAAAAAGTGACGAAACAGCAGGTGAGCTGATCAAAACTTAAGAATCCGACCGCAACTAAGCCAAGTTACTTTTGTTTGGGAACTTTAATTTCCTCAGAGCTCTCTACAGGAAGGAAAAGTTAATTTGGATAATTAAGTCTCTTGCTTGTTGATTATCATTTATTATCTTGTCCTCATTCTCTCCAAAAGTAGTATTGTAGATATTTGCATCACATCTGATACCTTTTGTAGAGGAAAAATGCATTGTTTTCTTTAAATTTTAGGCAACTAAAGACAAAATTACATTTTTTTTTTCTAGTTGTCAGGTTGTTGTGCAGAACCGTGAATCCAGTCTCATACAATGTAACCGGTATGGAAACCAAAATTATGAAGTGCGGTTTGTCCCGAGGGCAGTTTTAGTCTGAGGAATGTACTTAATAATGATAAGTGTTCTTACCAAATGAATCAGAAAGACAAAGTCCTCATGTTCACATATTTATCTACTACTGCTTTAAAGTGAAACTTCATAAATCAACCCAGAAAACAATAACAAGGATTAAAAAAAAAAACATGACTACTAAGTAAACACTTATTTTATCAGAAAAATATCAGCAGGTTACATTTGCTGGGTTTGAAGCTAGCTTTAACTAATCTCCCTATAGGATGAAACTAAAAAAAATAACAGCTGACTGCAAACTGATAAAGGAAACAGTTTGATAAAGAAAATAGTTTCAAATTAAAGTGATTATTTTAATCTTTCTGCTACCCAGTTCCTTAGTGGTGTAGAACAAACGGTAGATATTTTCTCATTATCCATCTGCAGGATGCCTCGTACAGGGTGGCAGATACACTAATGAGCTCTTAGCCTCACTGGCAACAAGGATGCAGACAAAACAGCACCGACATGTACGGTGTTTGCACACAAACGCACACTTAGAAGTACAAATCATTCACAAACACATTCTACGACTGCCTGCCAAATACTTCACCTTAATCTTATCAAACCACCCCGTCAGGCAGTGTGTCCTCACTATTATTTACCCTGTCAGCATTTTTTACTACAAGGAGCCAGCATGGGCATGTCTCTTAAAAGGTATTATAAAGAGAAGAGTATAGAAACTAAGGTCAGGTGTGCATGAAAACATTTATATTTCCCAGACATAAAAAAAGAAAAAAAAAAGTGTTTCACATGCACACACACCATCTCTGGTATGGCTACATACCTGTTTGTGCATCTCAATGTTGAGCCCATAGGACATCTCATAGTACTGTAAAACAGAGGCAGAAATATAAAAACGTTAAAAAAACAAGTTTTAAAATCATAACACATTAACACTAATTAATAAAATGATTATCCTTAATGGTATACTTTAAATGTAGACATCTGGATAGAAATCCCAAGTAAATCTAGACTAATTTTATTGAAACACTGCAAAAAAACTGTTACCTAGAAAGGCACACTTTAATGGACTTTGAAGAACACCCAAACAATAAAAAAAAATCTGTTCAATTTGTTTCAAAACTTATGGTTCACTCAAAAATACATTGCTGTTGACCAGAAATGTTAATGATTTCATGCCCCTTTTGCTTCCACAATAACAGAATGTGTGTTTTCACTTGTTTGACGTCATCTTTAAAGCACAAACACAACCTATGATCTCAAAAACCAAGAAGAAACATAATATTATCTGTGACTGATTTCTCAAGGCTAAACCCACCAATAGATCCAAACTGAGGTGCCATTTGTCTTGTTTATTAAATACACACAACACCTTCCACTGATTATAGATACTGCCCCACCATCTTGTCTGTCTATAAAATTTGTAACAATTGGCTGAAGCAATTTCTTTCACACAAACATGAAAATCATGTTCATACACAACACGAAGGTTGCATCACTTCTCATATAAAGACCGTTCTTTCTTCACACACAGGATAAAGAACCTTGGAGCTGGACTGTATTTATGAAGGTTTCTTTGCCTCCAGCAAAATCTAATGCGGTATATCAGTTTTATTGACACACTTATTTTTAACCCTTTACCACACTTTGACAGCCAGCAGGTGTTTATCTCAGTTCTTACATAAGAACTCAATAAGATGGTGAAAGCACAGGTACATGTGCCCAACAATGTGCTTTAGTTTTTAATAAACTCTACAAATAAATGAGCAATAGTTTGTTTGCTATGCAGGTATGATCCCAAAATCTGATCCCACTATCAAATTGTTGTATTGGGACAGATACAAATAAAACAATTTTAGGGGGTTTAAAAGTTTAACTTGGACAAAGATGTCAAGATCTTTGTTTTTGAAAGGGCTTTGTAAGATTATTAGAAGGCTTTGGAGGAGAGTTGGCTCAAAAGTGCTGTTGCTCTGCTGAATGTGTGATTATCTAATAGGCTGTGAGTTTATTTACATGTAGTGTGGTTAACTGAAATCTGATCACCAGAGGTCACTCAGGACCCATGTGGTGAAGCACCGAAGAAGCCAGTTCTGCACATGTACTTATAAAGAGATGTCAATTTGTAAACCAATCAGCAGCAGAACACAACAGCCTCAGAGTCTGAGAAAGCTGTGGGTGTGACACAAGTTTCACTTTGTGGAGTTGATTTTATTAGAACTATAAACAAAAAATAAATAGAAAACACACACACACTGATTCAGGCACAAAAAACAGAATCAACTCCTGTGGTGGGGTCATGTTGGGGTGTGAGGAGTGGGAGTGGGGAGAAGGTCACAGAGAGGAGCCACAGATGTGGGGGTGGGGGCGGTCAACACCCCCCCATAATCAATGGCTGGACATTTGACCTCAGCTAGAATTTCAGCTTCCCCTCCGCTCACCCCCACCCTGCGCCTTCTTATCCAATGAAAACACGAGTGTGAGTCAACGATCTAACAAGATCTTTGAAAAACAACCAGGTTGCACCACCTGTGACTGTTCACCTGAGGCTAAAGGGAGGGCAGGGCTTTAAATCACCATCATGAATTTACAATTCTTACACTCACCATGACATAGTGACGCTGCATTTCTGTCTTTTCATTGGCCAGTTTATCGTACTCTACTTTGAGACTTTGTGGAGGAGAGAGAGAAAGACAAATAATGTTATCTATACAGACAGTCAGGCATTGGAAGGCAAACAACTTGATAGGGAATACAACGTAAACAAATGTCTAGCACGTTTCATTTGATAAAGTCGGTTCGATGCTGAAGCAAAAACAGCAGCAGCTTCCTCTTCCTATTGTTTCCAGGAAGCCACTGCTGTTTACAGTCGAGTAGTCGTTACCTGTGGTACTGGGCCTGCAGGAACTGAAACTCATCTTTGATCCTATCGCAGGACTCTGCCACTGTGAACTTGAAGCCAGGCTGGCCTGGCTGGTGAGGTGCCTGAAAAGTGCAATTGTGCGATTACCACAAGTGGAAATAACATCAACTCCTTTCTCGCCACCTTCCTTGTTTTTTTTCCCTTAGAGCTTTGCCTTCTGGTGATTTGTCCTTTCATGTCTTCGGGTAATAGAGGAGGGCAGCTTGGGCTTTTACTCATCATGAGTTATTTCAAAGGGTTACCACTTAATATTGCATGGTGACTATAGCTGGTTTTAGTGCACAAGCAGCCCTTTAAGGTTGTTAAAAACAGAACAAAACGTACCAAGAAAGCCACTTATAAGGAACCTTGCTGCAAATAAACATCTCCCGGTTTCCCTCCCGCCCGTGTGAAACGATTCAAAGCATTATAAATAGCAAGGTGTGGATCAGCATCTCCATTCACAGCTAATGAAGTTATTTTGAAGGGTAGTTTATTTGCATCAATTTACAAACAGTGCCAAAAGACAGCTACTTACCGGATGCCGGCCTTGTGGATACATGATGAGTTCTTTACACAAGGGAATCAATGTGTTGTTTTGTTTCTCCGCGTTTTCTTTACGGTAATCCCAGAGAAGTTGCGGTAAATCGCCGCCACCCCCTCCCCAGTACGTGCAGGATGGCGGCGGACAAACAAAGCCTTTTTTCGGCTTAAGCGCTCTCTCGAACTCCGGCCACTGGATATAGTATCACCTACTCAGCCTCTCTTTGTACCTGAACAAATATTAAAAAGAAAAGAGCACATTGAGGAGCGAAATCAAGTAGCACAACCGAGAAGGTCAAAAAAGTCTGAAATAAAAATAAAATCGTGTGCGATGCTTTCTGGGCATTGAACTCTTCTACCATATAGCATCCGCCTTATTTACGTTACAGCGAGCCAAACTATAACTGAGCTTGATCTCGTTTATCAAACATATCCCAAAGTTTTCACTTTGCACAACACCCTCAACGACACAATGCTTCATTGTATGCTTCTACGTCGGATGAGTTATTTTCCATAAGAAAAAACACCCATCTGTGTTTTTGTAAGGTCCAGAGAGAGCTGAGAAAACAAGGTGCTGCGTTCAAAGTCGGCTCCCATGAAGCCACACCACCCGCCTTGTTAGTGTCGCCCTTTTTACCTTTGTCTCGACAGATTCCTCCCCACCTCGGCGCAGGTAATAAATAAATCCACACACAACGCTTATATCCTCGACGTGTAACTGTCAGTGAAAATATGACACGGGTGAGAAAACATCTGTCGTCGTTTTAGTTTTTTTTTCTTTACACGACGTCTTCTTTTTGGCCCCTTGAGAGTCCTTAAAGCCCGGTGATTCCGAGGAGGAGAGCGTCGCTCCGTCCTCTGTCGGACGCTGGAAACCCCTCGGACCAGGACGAGTTGTTTGTTAACCACAAACAAGTTGGAAAACAGAAGCTTGTGTTAGATCCAGTAGCAGTACGCGAACCTGCCGGAAAGTCCCGGGATTAAAAAATAGCGAGTAAATCAGTTGTTTTTGTCAAAAAATGTCGACCGTTGTGAAATACACCGCTAGCCTGCCGTTGGGTACTCGGTTCCTCCGACGCTCGCTGTACCACACACAGACTGTGCACTAACACGAGG
>JARVJO010000164.1:24317420-24335250 GCA_031762555.1 Cynodonichthys magdalenae | reverse complement strand
CCCCCCCCCCCCCCCCCCCCCCCCCCAGGACTGCTTCATTCCACAGCTGCTTGGGAACATGATTGTGTCTATTATTGATGTTAGCAGATGTTGGCAGATATTATGTAGGCTTCTGAGATTCTGTTTCAAATTCAATATAAATGGAGTCATTAACTGTTTTAGTTGGACTAAACTTTTTAATTTTATATGTGAATGTATGTGAGATTTAGAAAACTGTACCAAAAATCTTCCCTTGGACCCTAGCCCTGTTGGGGGTTAAGCACCCCTAAAGGTCAGATCCTAGAATCACCCGTTTAAATAAAACAACTAAATATTTCTGATATTAATAAGAATTTTTCTTCTTTCTGCTGCCTTTCATTTTATTTGTGATATGTATTATTTGTTTTGTTTTTTAAAAATCCATAAAAACGTTTATCCTGTAGTTGTAGTATAGTATTATGTAGTATACATAAGTGAGATCCAGTTGCTTTGTTTAAAAAAAGTATAAATTACCATTTCCCTGATGGCATGTTCTTTCCATGCATCCATGGGTTTTTTCCAGGTACTACGGTTTCCTCCCACAGACCAAAAACATGGATGTTAGATTAACTGGTAGCTTTAAATTGTTCCTGAGTGAGCAAGTGATTGGTTGTTTGTCTCATTTGTTTTATGTGGTTCTGTAATGAGACCTAGGGTGTACCCCGCCCCTCGCAAAATGACTGCTGGACACGGGCACCAGTGACCCCTATGACCCAGAAACGAAAAATTGGGTAAAGATAATGAATGGATGGATGTCCTTGCTGACTTAGTAACTACATACACCACATAGCTACCAAATGTGATTCCAGTCAGTAAAACATAATACTGATAAATGATCCTAGAAGTTCTGATGTAACACCAATATAAACTGATTATATCAAAATGAAAGCATCAGCCACAATAGAGGAACCTGCAGCTCCAATCATTTCTTTTTTTTTTCAAGTTTTGATCACTTTCAGCCACATTGGCTTTTTTTAAAACACTGTGATATGTGGTGAACTGCAGAGCCTGAGTCGAGCCAAGTGCGTCCCATACAGAAACCACCTTGTGTGTGGCTCTACAGCGCAGACAGACAGACAGACACACATCAGAGGGTGAACGGAGGCCGTTGGGCCTTGAGCCTAACGACATCCTTTCCTCTTTCAGGCCTCACCACAGCTCTGGTCGGAACGCCTTTGGTTCTATATCTGCAGGACACCGATTCCCTCTGCCATAACTAAACCCACACAGATGTGAGCCCAGTAACTTTCCACTGCACCTTGAGAGTGCAGATTTGTGTGGGATTCATGAACTCAGACACAAAATGGATGTATTTTTATTTTTATATATGACTTTAATAACTCTTCTTCACGTCTGTTGTGCATATTTGTAGATAAACATTTTTAGTGCTCATGATTACTTGCAAATGTGATTTTAAATGTGGAGCAGATTTGAAATGGTCTGTGTCGTACAGATGGTCCACACAAATGCATGACTGACTTATCCACATCTTTTTGGTGAATGTGTGCCAATGACAGACAGCCCAACAGACCCTCACCCTGTGTGTACATCTGCTAACACACACCCACCCACACACACTCACAGTTCATGTGTGGTCATTCTTAAAATAACATCACGTATGTACACACGCTGAAAGGGAAGTCAAGTAAATGCAGTCTTTTTTGGGTGATGCTGCATGTGTCACATGCTCCACCCTATACCGATGAACTCAGCTATTTAAATATATTCATCTTTCACTTTAAGATCTCTTGAAAAACTGTTTCAACACTTAACTTTCTCAGTTTTAGAGGTGCATCCTGCATAAAAAACGAGAAGTCAAAACAGGCCGCGCATGGTTCCAGTGTGGTTAATAAAAGCTTAGGGGTAACGGCTTGAGGCAGAGTCTAATTCAGTCCACATTAGGTTAGAGGGAAGCCACAGCATCTGTGGGTGGTCCAGGGCCCAGTGTGCTGCCATTTTGTTCTCTGATGTCACATGTTTAGATTTTAGGCTCAATTTGCTCTCTTTTTCTCTGGGCTGCAGCAGCAACTTAAATGCTCTCAGGCGTCAAAGATATGTGAAAAAAAAAGTGAAAAAATGAAAAACTGCTCGCAGGAATTCAAAACAGATGAGCAGAGCGGGGTGGATACAAAAGCTCCTCGAGTGTTATTCTGTTTTTACAAGACAAATAACACGACCGCAGAAATGAGACAGCAAAAGCCTACAGCCTGCTCAGTGTGTTGACAAAAACAGTAATTTGATCCACCTCAGAGAAACTCAATAAGGCACCGAGATCTCAATCTAAAATCTCTCAGCCTCGCTATTCCATCAAATGCATCAAAGTGAGCTCATATTGCCCATCATAAAGTAGCTTGAGCTGCTGAGGACGAGTGATCCGTCTTCATCAGAAAAGCGGCGCGGTGAACGATCCTTCTAATGCATCGATGCTGACAACTTGGCCATGAGATTGTCATTGTGGGTTTGTGGGCGAGCCTTGCAGCAACAACAATGTGCTTTTGATGCAATCTATGAAGCGTTGTTTGCAAAAAGACGGAAACCAATACATCGAAATCTTGTAAGTGAGCACGCACACACACACACACACACACCCACGACACCTACACTCACCTCGCCTCCTCTGTTTTACACATTTCATATACAGTGTGTCATCTTGCACCTAGATGCACAATTAAACACCCACAGGTGTGTGTGTGTATGTGTTAAAGAGTGTGTGCTCAGAGACACACAGTTTCCATCCCACTTTCGTTCTTCGCCTTGGTAGCCGTGTATTATAGGTCACAGTTATGCAATTGTGTAGGGGTTAGCCTATTTTTTTATGTATTTTGCTTCCTTTTTTTTTCTTTGCGATTTCTTATAAATCAACACACAAAACTGCACATTTCTTGCAAGTGTTTTATGTTAAATAGATAGTGTCTGGATTAGTTGACAAAACATTACAACTAATGTATTTTTATGTGTAAGTCACTATTTTAACTTGTAAAATCAGAATTGTTTATCATCTGCAGCCAAAAGGCAAACCCTGTGTGTGTCTGTTAGTAAAATATCTCATAAACATTTTAGACACAAGTGCTTGCAGGCATTGGAGGAATATTAAATAACCTAATAACCTTTCAAACGGTAACTGTGTGATATACCTCTAAAGCTGATCAACGTTTAGAGTCAGTCTAAATCAAAATGACCCTCACAGCTGATCAATATTAGTGTGGTCGCTGTAGTGTGACAGCATGAAATGGCTCATAATGTTATTTTTAGGTTTTGACCACATTGGCTTCAACTCAACTCATTTTTCAACAGAGTGATTTAAAGGTTCTGTCACACTGTAAACAACTTTTACCAACATATAAAAAAAATTGTCCAACACTGATGTGTACTCTGAAGATGGAATAAATAAAACCATCTACCAGAATCCTCATTAGGATATACCGTGTGATGCTAACAGTTAGATGGAATATATAACCTATATGAGTAAATTAGTCATAACAGTTAAGTCTAGTATAAAAAAAACAATTGCAGAATCTTATGACCCCATACTTGTTTTGCTAATAATTCTGTTAAACATGGGAATAATAACAATATAAACAAACCTAATAATTACAATAATGATATATTTTTTAAATTTATGATTATTCTTTAAAGATTTGAAATATTCATAGTTAAAATTCCATTATCAGTTTTTTGCATTTAAATTGATGTCTGGAAACCATCTGGGGACCCTCACTTTAAGTTTCTTGACCCACAAATGGGTCCCGACCCCAACTTTGGGAACCACTGGTCTAAAACATTATAATATGACAGGGCCTTTAGTTTAAACCTGGCAGAAAAGGTGGTGGGTAATATCCATTCCTTTAATATAGCAAGATTTTTATATGGTTGCTTTTTTATTCAATGAAATACATTTTTATTGTTTCTAAGGTCAAATAAAACTTGTTTGCTTTGCATTTTTTTTTTCATTTTGTAACAGCTGAATTTTCTTAAAAAAGGCAAAAAACAACACACATTTGTACAAAAACCTTATTGAATCTTTGTGGCTTGACAGATATGAACTTGTAAATGTAATATGTGGTGTATGTATATACTGTGTGTGTATATATATATATATATATATATATATATATATACCTTGTTAAAAACACATCATGTTAACCTGAAAGTATTTTTCGGTCATATCATCACGACATCTCTGACTGGAGATTGTTTTTGGACACTCTGCCTGTTGGTTTATAGCTTGTACTTGCAGCTTTTATCAGTGGTCAGGAGCAGCTTCCTCCCATGTTAGTCAGACAAAAAAAGCCTGTCTGCTGTCAGCACACATCAGTGACCACGTGCGTACATGCCTCAACACACACACACACTCAACACACACACACAGGTTTATGATAGACTTATCAGATGTAAGTAGTGTGTGCACCAATTTGTACGCTTTTCTAAGCATGTGTCTATGTGTGAAAGAGCTCTGACACAGCACGACACACACACACACACACACTACAGCACTTAGCTGCACCGAGATAAGGCACAAGTCATCTGCTTCCATTTTGACATATCAGCTCGATTACCCTGACAACTCAGACAGCGTAGCACATGTACAGATGAAAGATTAGTTGAGTTTAGGTCAAACAGGGGCAAGCGTGAAGATGGCACATGCTTGAGAAACGTGCTTCAATGTTAAGAAGAAAAAAGGAACAAAGAAATTAAATGTAATGCTCCAATTGTTTATTTTTTCTGTTTTTTTTTGGCTTTTGCTTTATTTTTTGCTCAACTCAGTCAATTGCTTTCACGTATTTGTGCAATTTAAGAACAACAAAAACATCTGCTTTGTAAAAGAGTCATGAAGGAAAAAAAAATGTCTCAATCATTTGTAGTTTAGAGATTCTTTTGAAGTCGGCTGTTAAGAAATCCCAGCTTTACGAGAACAGACAGCTGAATATTTGACGTTTCTGCACAGGTTTGGCTCATTATGTTTTGTTTGGAACGTTCTTCTTTCTTCACATCTGCAACTAGTTCCACTTGCATTCATCTCCTACAGTTAGGCTAGTAGAGGGAGTAAATTTGTATCTTGCATTTTTCTTTAGAGAAAAAGAAAGAGGAAAAAAAAAAGAACCATAGTGAGCAATGTCTCACCAGTTGCCATGACAACTCACCATACCCAATAACCCATGGAAAAAAAATAGTGTGTAGCAGTCAGTGAGGCAATCTGTCGACCATGGTTTGAGGGCACAAGCAAATCTTGTTTACAGAGCACAGAGCCACTGAAACACACACACACACACTCTGCACGGAAACAATCTATCCACTTCACCACAAAAAGAACCTTCAAGCAGCTCTGTCGGCACATCCTGTGTAGATGTGAGCCACTGGAGAATACAGTAACCCACAACTGCATGTGGTGTTACAGTTCCGACGTCAGACATCCGGATTGAAACAAGCTCTGTAATGCAATGAGAAACTAAAAAAAAAAAAAAAAAAAAAAACTGATAAGAACTCTCCATTTACCATTTTCTTACAAGCTGCTCAGAAGAAACTGCAAAAGTGCACACTCCTTGTTCAGATTGTTCCAGGAGATGTGTGCATGTGTGTGTTTGCAGCATGAATTGTTCTGGTGCAGCAGCAGCAGGAGGAAGAGGAAGAGCGTTGGGTTAAGAAGGGCTGCTACTTGTGGTTTTTGGGTTTGTGGGCTTTTGTTTAAGATATAACGGTTCAGTTTCCTTGTCAGCATATTTAGGCCATGTAAGCCACCACCGGGGTTGTGAGACAACAGACGTGTTGGGAACAAAAAAAACAAGCTTTCAAAAGGAGGCAACTTCTCATAGCTGCAAAAAAAAAGACAATTATATATAGTAATGGTGTACAAATAACACCCCGCATTGAGGGGTCATTTTAGAATAAAGTACAGTGAAAAAAAAGAATCTGAACAATACCAGCAGATTTGAATAAAGATGTGAGAGAAGTCGAGGGGAGACATCTTGTGCCATCAGAGCAGCTCTTTGGATCAACACAAAGACTGCTCTGTTACTTCTCTCTCTTCAGTTAGTAACATGCATTCCAACACGGCCTCGAAACTAACTTTGCTGTGAAAAGTAATACTCTGTGGTTCTCAAAGTGACTTAGCAGCAGTTTAGCTGCTACTGTATAAATTAGCACCTCTGTTGTGTTTCTGTGTCAGACGTTGCTTCAGTGTGAACAAAGCACTCACACTTGCAGATATTGTCAACACTTCAGTCAGATGTCAACTTTCAAACATTTTTCGTGGCAATAAAGAGAAACAAAAGACTTTCTCCAACTAATCAGACTCTTGTTTTAAACAAAACTGAACAGTCAAATGAAAAGAGAGGTTTTGCTTCATATAGATCAGCTAAATGTACTTATTGATGTCCATCAGAGGTATTAGATGAATAATCTCATCTCTGTGGATGTTTATCCTCTAACATGTCTTTATGAATATGTTCAAATATTAAATTCAAACGAGACAAAGGTTGTGTTTTTTGGACCTGAATGTCTTGGGAACAAACTTAGCAGGGTCAGGGTTCTCTTCCTGTGGATGGCGTACATTTGGCTTTCAGTACTAACATAAAGAACCTTGGTTTGATCTTTGATCAGGATGTTCTTAACAGTAGATTTTACTACGTTGGCCTTCTTCCACCTGTGCAATACTGTTAAAATTAGAAACCTCAAGTACATGTTTGTCTAGACAAACATGTACTTGAGGTTTCTAGAGTTTCTAAAACTAGATAAAATTTTCAGTTATCAGGCTCCTTTTCAATTGAACCAACTTCCTGTTTGTTTCTGTGAGGCTGACACTCTGTCTACTTTTAAGACTAGATTTAAGACTCCTCTTTGATAAATCCTATAGTTAGGCTTGGTTTCCCTTAATTCTGCTGCTATAGGTATAAACTGCTGGAGGACAAGCTGACCTCAGCTTCTCTCAGCCTCTCTCTGCTGAGGTCTCATGTTTGTTCATGTAATTATTGCTCCCATTAACTTGTGTTTTTCTTCACTTTGCCTGGTCCAACACTTGTTTGTGTCTCGATCCGGTCCTCCTGACCTGCAGCCAGTTGAGGCAGATGGTCGAGAGTTTTTCCTGTTAAAACGGAGTTGTTTCCTTTCACTGTCACCATCATGTTTGGTCAGGAAGGGATAATGAAAAAGTAAAGATTTGAAACAATCTGCTGGCTTCCTTGGAAATTTTTTTCACTAACTAGTAGTTCATAATGTACTGTGTGTAATTGTACCATAGTGAAATTGAAAACAACAAACTAATTCGATTTAAATCTGGTTCTGTTTCAAACTGAATTTGGACTTATTTTAGTTGTGTAATGACTCTTTGTTCTGAATTGTTGAATAAAATGAACTGAATTGATTTTAATCTAAACAATGTAGCAATACTTGTGTTCTTGTTTTATACTGACTTACAGATGCTGTTGTGAACTAATGATCACCATCATGGTATCTAGAATCATCCACGCTGAGACGTGATGGAACATCTGTTCAATCAATTGACTGTTTTTTCTCCTCGCCTCCTGGAGAGGGTAAAATGGTTTTAAATTTTCTTCATTTGTACACATTCTGGTTGCCTGTGGATTGATGGAGTCTTCAGAGACAAATTCTGAACTTCTTTCATCCTGCAAAGCATCAATAATTACTTTTTTGATGTCAGACTTTGATGGATTGCTGCTCTCTAAGTAAACTCACAGCTGATTGTCATCTCACAGAATGAAAACACCTGACTCTAATTTTGCCTTCAAATTAAGAGGTTCACATACTTTGCCATTAAAGTTTGGATTCTTTGATCCTATTTTAAAAATTATTTTATTTTTTGCATATTTTAGGTGGTATTTTTCTGGATGCATTTGTTTAGTTTTATCAATTTTTTTTTTTTAATTCAAGCATCACAAATGAGATTTAAAGGCCTTGTGTTCCTTGATAAAATACATACAGCTTGCAGCCTTTTAATGTATGACTCTCAACTACTGCCACACCTGTTTTAAAGTTAAAGGTTAATGAATATCCATCTAGTAACTCATGAGATATTTTGCTATCAGACTGAGTAGAACCCAGTATTTAACGGCAATGTTTTAGATGTATATGTTGGGGATGACTCTCAGCTACTACCATGCCAGATTTTAGCTTATTTTTTGTACAACTGACTGAGTTAAAACCATTTTTAAGTGTTTTCCAATGTTGATTAGCTGTGGCAGCCATCTTGAATTAACTCAAAGTTAATCAGTTGTAGATATACATATTAGTTTAGTTTATTTATTAACTTCTTCAAAAAGCAACAAATTATATATACAATAAAAAATACAAATCATAAATCATAAATGAAAGGTAGAAGAAGTAAAATATTTTATGACATATGATTATTTTTAAAGAGTTTCTTTTATCCATCCTGCAGTTATTGGAATATTTTGCTAACAGACAGACAATCTAGACTGATAAAAGATGTCTTAATATTTCAAACCTGTGTTTCCAAAGAGGCTGGTAAACTGGACCTCTCTAGAATCATTTCTGCTCATCTCTTGAGTCTTTTTGCCACATATTTTAAAACAAAAATCAACAATCAACCTGCTTTAAATTGGCCAACTTTGAAGAATTACACTGAGAAAGCACAACAAAGACACGAGAAGCGCAGTAAATGGGCAGAAATCGAAGCTCAGTCTGATGAAAACGGTGCATCTGTGATGTAATGCTTTATTTTGTTGATTTTTTTAATGTAAAAGTGAGTCATTCCACATTTCATTCCTCCTGAGATTACAACCTGCTGTTAATATGCTGAATCTGTACTCGCTGCAGATTAAGCTGATTTGCACATGCATGTTGGTAAACAATGACTATCTGCAGACGAGCTGAGGCCCAGAATTGCATTCCTGCTAATAAGAACTGCACAAACAGAGGATGACATACAGTACACAGCCACCCTCCCCCTGTAACTGCCAGAGAAATCTGCAAATTAAAATGTAAAGCTGGTCTTAGCACCACCTTGGTGAAATCCTGTATTAAGCTGAACAGGGAGTCGGTGTGCGCTGGAGGGAATGAGAGTGAAGCCAAGCCAAGAAGGAGTTCTGCCTCCTATCTCTTCTTTTTCACCACTATCATTACCTTGCCTGTCACTCCCCACACAATTTCCTCCCATTTCTGTCTCTGTTTTGTTTATCCCCCCTTCTTTTCTGACTATTTTTATAACATTTCCCTTCCCCACTCCTGCTTTCCCAGTTGTTTCTCCTTGCTTCCCTTCCTCCCCCTCCTTCCCTCAGGTTGTGTCCCTCTCTCTATCTGTAGGTTCCACATCTGGCAGCTTTCAGCTCCCAACTACGCCTGCCTGGCTGGGAGAAAGAGAGTGAGATAATCGGGCTAATCCCTCCGTCATCCCAGAGGCTATCACGCTACTCTATAACCCCCTAATCCCTCTAATTCCCTCACACTCTGCAGTCAGCCTCGCTGTCAGACACATCGGGATTCTTATCGCCAGGCGAGAGCCACAGGCGCAGTGTGCGTCTCTGTTTGTGTGCATTTGTTTGTGTGTGCATGTCTCAGTTGCTTCTATCTAATCAGGGAAGGATATCTGGCCATGTAGCCACACTGACCTGACCCCGGCTTTGAGGAACTTTGGCAAACGGATAAGCAAACCTTATCCATGCAAAATGAGGAATACAGAAGATAAACACTTGCTTTGCGCTTTTGATGCTTCCAATTAAAGCATTGTCTGACAATGTTTTCCCTCCATGCCGCTCCTCATCTCTCCCTTATTCTTCTTCTTCTTCAGCAAATCCTTGTTCAGAAGAACTGTGCAACAACAAAGGGCCACATATCTGCAAGAGCCAAGATCAATAAACACATTTTACACTCAGATTTGTGGGAGATGGAAGGAGGGATTTGGAAAGCAATAACTGTTCCAGGACTGCCTCATGCAATGCCAGCAGTTGATCACATCATCACATATATATTGATCGATGGATCAAAAGAGCGGGGGCACCAACAGAGGCACTTCATCTTAGCAGAGCTGGGACGTTTAAGTCCAGATATGTTTATCTGTGCTTGCTGTGCCCTTTGAAACCTGTGGAAAATACTCCTACAAGACAGGGATGCTGGATGGGTGAGAGGTGAGCAGGTTGTTTTCTGCTCCCAGCTCTTTGCAGGTGACTGTGTGTGTGCTATTGATCAACAGTCCTTTTTACAGCCTGATGGTTATGCTTACTGCCCTGTGGGGGCCAGGAGTTTGCATTCTTGGAGTTTGGATGGATGGATGGATGGATGGTGGATGGATGGATGGATGGATGGACGGACAGACGGACAGATGGGCGGATGGATGGATGGACTGACGGAAACCTCTATTCTCCATTAAAGCTAAACACTGGTGAAATATTTGCTCAGGTTAAAATGTAAGAAATTGTATGAAAATGAATGATCCAGCATTTTAAATGATCCACAAACTCTCAGAGTCTAGGTCAAAATGATAGAAGGACCTTGCTTTGATTCAGTGGTGGGGAAATCATCATCTATTTTAAAGATTGGGAGTTCAAAAACCCTGCTGCATACTGAAGTGTCCTTGGGCAACACACTGAACATGTCTCTGACATGCTTATAAATGAAAATATGAAAAGTTTTTTTTTATTTAGAGTGAAAAATACAAGTAACAGAAAGCACTAAGTGAGTTTGTCAGTGGGTGAATGAGAAGCATGATAAAGCAGAATTTAAGATTAAAAGGTGCAACATCATTGTGGACAAGTGATTATTTTCTTACCCCTTTGAGTTGACCTCATTTGAAAAACTCCAGTGGTTTAAGAAAGATAGGAAATGAAAACCTTAAAGAATTTATAAATACAAAACAACAGCGCTGTAAAAAAATCTAATTGCACAAGCTATGATACAGTTAAATAATATAAAACTAAAAGCACACTCGGTTGCTCAATTATTCTGTAATTCCATTTCACAAATGCTTTATTTTATATACAGTAGCATCCTTTAAAAAGGATATCAAGATGTTGCTTTATTATACAAGTTTGAAACTCGTTTCTAATGTCTGCTCATACAGTTTTTGTTCACATTATTTCTGAATGATACAAGTATCGCTTTGAAAGCTGTGACCTAAAATAAATACTAGATTAATTTTTGCCCCTTTTGTTACATAGAAACTAGTCCAGTCCTATACGCTGGAAATGATACTGAGTTATTGTTTGATAAACTTATAGAACAGCTATTTAGATACTTCAAGGCCATTTTACTGAGATAAAAACCTTTCAAAGCAAAAAAAAAAGATTAAATAAAAAATTAAGACTACTGATGTAGTTCCAACAGCCTGGTGCTAGATCTGACAAAACATACTTCAAGCAGCTTTCTGAAGAGATGAGTCAGAACTGTTTTTAGGGTTAAGGTTTTTACCATTGCATCAACAGAGGCTAACATTCCTCAAGTTTTTGAGCTCTGAAAGTGTTGTTCCATCATTGTTGACTGGTTTAATTACAACTGGATTTTTTATGTGTACCATTTGTTACTATTTTTGCCATAAAAAACTAATAAAAATCCCCCATCTTTAATTTTAACCAGTATCTTTCTGGGATGTATCTTATGGAGACAGAAAATTTCAAGAGTAAGCAAATTTCACAAGGAAACAAACTGAATTTGCACTAATGGGGTTCAGGTCAAAGTTTATCAGAAGTACACAAACATATTAATGAATACTAAATAGCTTTAGCACGATGAAATTATAGGAACTAAACTAAGACAGGTTCCATGTATCTGTGATGTTGGGGAATTTTGAGAGAAAAACTGCCTTGCAAATTTATTCCAGTGATATGAGAATGAGGACTTGTGACTCACACGTGGAAATCAAAAATTCAGAGAAGTTTGAGAAATTTCCAAAAAGCTCTTGTCAGTGCCGTTCACAACAGTCGCCCAGTGAGAATCCTGGCCCTCAAGGGCAACCAACCTGCGTGTTTTAGAGGTCTCTCTGCTCCAACACACCTGATTTAAAGGATAAACAGTCTTCGGCATAACTTTAGGACGTCCTTTAATCCCTGAATCTGGTGTGGTAGAGCAGGAGAAGTCTATGCAAATGACAAATGTCTGACAACAAAACTGTTTTAAATCATATACCACCAGATTTGTATTTAAAACTGTATTCCTTTCTCTAGCTTCTTCCGTCATTACAAGCAGAAAAATTTCCTGGTGGACCTACAATGCGTCTTGGATACAGGTGGGCCGAGAAGGATCCACTGGACACGTCCCTCTAACCGGGAAAAACAAGGACGCATTTGTGAATCACAAATGGAGGAGTCCTCACATCCGGACAGCCTTTGGCGTGACGCAGTGATGTAAGTGGCCGACAAATTCTGCCTTTGCAGGACGCAGCCCTGAATTTGAACACAGTTATTGTCTATTCTTTGGTACCATGTCTGGCCCTAGTTTCTCTTGCAAAACTACAGGAATGATTACTAACCTGTGTCTTCCTGTGACTTGTAGTACCTACCTATGGTTCCTCACTTCGAGTGTCTGTTCAACGCCATTGTCTGGTCGACTATCTCCCTAGTTACCTTGAACCCAGCTCTTTGGAACTGCCAACCTTCAACAGAACCATAACCAACAACCAGCCTCTACGTCCATCCTGCCACTCTCCATCATCTGGCCCATGTCCTTGAAAAGAATTATACGTGTTCGTTTAACTGAATTTCGTGTCAGAACCAGATAAGAAACACACCAATGTTAAACTGATTAAAATGTGAGGAAAGAAGTCATACAACACCACAGCGCTGGACTGGGTTGCAGGCTTTAATGCATCTCTCTCAGTGCCTTCAGCAAGTCAGCCCTGAAACCAGGAAGCATCACATTTTTCTTCAGAATCTGACCACGCCTTTTTCTTACCTAGGGCAGATCCACAGACCATTTCACCAGTCTACTGTATAAAACCAGCTTTAATGATGTGTTGTAAGTGACTCCAGGCATGTATCTAAATTAAACCTGTACAGACTGTGTTTTTGTGACTAGTTCATAATCACTAAGACCAGCCTGTACATAAAATCATTTCATTCATAGAAAACAATCACACAATAGCTTATAAAAATATATCAATATTCACCTAAGAAAAACCTACAGAATGTGAAGTGCTTTTAAAAATCAGTCAGCAAACACTCAATAAATTTCTTCATCCTCACTGGTCCTCACCCTCCAAACCTGCTACAAAGGAACATCAAGATGATAAAATCATAAATCATATTCATAACCTTAAAACCTACAAGTGGATACTCACCTTTTGTCCTCCTCCACAGATCGATCCTGAGCGCCTCCAAATCATTCATTGTAAATAAACACTTAACTTTTGCTTTACTGCTGGGTATTGTTAAAAATTCACCACACGTCATGAAAACATTTAGGGAAGTGGCCCTCGTGGATCAGAATTGGATACCCTTTGGTAGCAACAACTTAAATACTGAGATAACTTTGTGTTTTTGATTTTATTGCTTCTTTACATATATTTCAACATGGAGTCCAGAATACGCATCAAAGCTGCCCATGTAACAAAGGTCTGAATGAAAAAATCTGAGGGATATAAAAAAAGACCTCAAGTCTTGCCTCTTACGTCTTCCTCTTTATTCAGTGTCAACAGTGCAATGTGGCATCTGATGACACTTCCTCCCACTCGCTGACAGCTCTGTGGGGTTGTGGCAGGGATGTGAGCACTGGCATCGTGGCTAATGCCGGAGACTAAAGCAAGGGCTCTTGCAAGAGAGACAGCTCATCAAGCTGGGTTCCCAGCCAAGTAGAGTGTGACAAATCTCCATTTACCATCAGCACAAGGGGGCAAGGGTAAAATTAGAAACTCTGCCGCTTTTAACTCCCCGCTGCTAATTCCATTTCGTGCAAATTAATAAGTGTTTTTGTCCTCCTCCTCCTCATGCTCCACCCCCACCCCTCACACCCTCCCCCGTCTGCTCTCCTTGACGAATTGCATTAGCCGAGAGAGAAAAAAGGAAGCTCATGCACTAGTAATGAGACATTGTTAGGCAGATCCCAAGCCAGTTCTAACATTCTTTAAATACCTGATTATAACGTTGGGAGGTGCATCTGTGTTTATAGTGGATCCAAAAAAACCCCAATGATGTTGGCTGCAGGGTGAGATTCTACTTTTGTTTTTACTGCTGTTCTTTTGTTTTCATCATTAGCATTTTCTAATAACATGAAAGCACTCCTAACAATTTGACTGATCTTAATAAGAAACAACCCCATGTGAACTGAAGCGATAAGCCGTGCTGTAGTTTGATGATCCATTGAGGAAAAGTTTGTTGTAAATTGATGTATTTTCTTGTGAAATGTATCATGTCTAAATTTTGTTCATTGATAGATTTGCAAGAATTTCTTTAGTATTTGATTATTTTATTATAAATTAAGTTTGTTAAGTTTGTTTTCAAAGACTTCAAAACAATTAGTCCATTCTCTAATTTTCTCTTATTTTGTCTTTTTGCCCCACTTTTTTTGTCTTCACGTGTCCGTCTCTACCTGTATGTCGAATGAACCCTGTATGTCAAAGTAGTTTTGACAACTAAGGTTTAAAATTGACACGAACATTTACTACAACTCAAAGTGAAATATCCTCCAATACCGTTTTGACAGCTATAGCCCAAGAAAAAAAGGTTTGATCTAGATGATTTTTAAAGGTACGCCCTGCAGAAGTACACCAGAGCGTCACACACAGACACACAAAACAAAAAAATGTGCATGCATATGTTCCTCCCCTAAAAAACATGCAAATACTAAGAAAAACAAAGGCCTGCAAGGAGAATAGACCAGGATATCTTCTGTATGAGGTAACAGAACTAAACCAATGTTCCATCCTTAAACTTCAACACTTTTCCCAATTAAATGAGCTTTAAACTCACACTCCTGATCTACTGAGAAACTGACAGGAGTTTTTGGTTTTAGAAAGCAAACTTAGATAATAAGTAAATTGGCTCTCACTCACACATTTTTCTGTTTCTTGTCTGAAAGAAAAAAAAAACTAAATATCGTATTCAAAACATGATTTAGTTGCTATATTTGAACAGAGTCCTGCATTTTATTTAAAACCTCTACTTGTGTTAAAACAATACATGTGTTATTTTGGCTACATTTACATTTGTGACATTAGGAAAACAAGTTAACATCACCACAGTGTCTCAAGGCTGCTACCTGTACACTGTTCTTCTGTTCTCTGCCACCCTGCACTCTGAAACTCACACTGCAGCTGGAGCACCTTGTCAACATGCATTTCGGTATATTTCTGTTTGGCTTTTTGAAGTTTTCTGTCAGTAGTGGAGCCCTCCTGAGTCTTCTTCCATGAAGCACATAATGATTCAAAATAGGACAAATGGTGTGAAAAGAAAGTGATGTTCTTGACCTCGAAGTTTAGCTTTAATGGTTTGAGGTGTTTCCCTTAGCTCTTTTTCTGATATTCCTCCTGTTAACCTGGGGTTGCATTGCCTCTTGCATCCATATCCTGGAAGGTTGACTACAGTCTCATGAAACTTCTTCCTTTATTGGCAGCTGTGATTAGTGGAACATGAAGCTCCTTGGAAATGGTCTTGACCCTTCACATGGATATCCATGGTCTTTCTTCTCAGCTCGTCAGACAGAGCTTTCCTTTATGTATGTGTGGTGCACACAATATTACTCCTCACTGGCCTGTTGGTTCCCTTTAAATAGGCTGACTGATGAAAAGCTTGATTCTAAGTAAGGTCAAACTCTTGATTTGAAACATGAATATAATGAAAAAATGAATAAACTTTTCAAGGGTATCCAGAGTATTTTAGCATATCTGTAAAATGTATTTATTTATTTATTTTGTTTACTCTGTCACATCCTAAGTAATGCAGCTGTACTGTATGTTAGACAAATAAATAGAAGCTAAGTTTTTTTTCAGTAAGCTGCAAGAATACCAGTAGATTTATTTAGGTCTGTTAAAATATAAATAAAAACTAAAATATGCTTTTGTATATGCGTTTGCTCTCTCTCTCTGTCTGTCCAGACACCTCCATGTGTGGGCAGTTTGTGTCATGCAGCCCCCCTCTAAAGGCTTGCTTAATTTGTGTTCATTAATGCTAATACAGTAAAAATTTTACATTTAGATGTTTTAGACTTTAAGCCATCGATGGCATAAACTATACCTCCATCTGATGACTGAGTTATTTTTAAGTACTTAAATGTCATTTGCATCATTATGTTACCTCTCCAGTTGCGCATAATGTTATTGTCAACTTTACAGGGGGGGAGGAAATAGATTTAAAATAAACTGATTAAACAGATAATGATCTATCATCTCATTATAAGCTCCCATTTATGTCCTGGCATTGCAACAGTGACAACACCACCTGAGCGTATTTCTAATAGGCCTGTGATTGGCAAACTGTAGCAGAGGGAAAAGCTTCTGTATCGATAGGAGCAGCGGAGAGAATCAATAAGCTGCTTCACTGAGAGTCTCTGCAGCTGCTGTTGCCTCCCATCAGGAACCTTTTAACGGCTTTGTCTGTCAAATAATAACCTTCAGTTTAAAAAAAAACACATGAATTGTTGCTTTATCACAGGAAGTTATGTTAATGTTAGTTTACTAATGAAGTTTGCCAAGATTTTTGTTCCGTTTCATTACGCAACTTTATGCACCAAAGTAGAAAAAAAAAAGTCTTTCTCATTAGGTAAATCTGCAGGGAAGGGGAATTTGAGACAAACTAGACTAGAAAAAGAGGAAATGGAGCGACAAATGGAAACAATCTGACAATATAACTTCAGTTTTTGTACTTGCCTTCCACAATATAGATGTTGTCATTGATGGCAACCTTATTAAAGGCACACAGTGAAGCCCTGCAAAGTTACATTTCACAGTTTGCGGACTCAGTCTTTTTTCACTGAACCTTACTACTAGTAGTTTGCAGTAATCCCTGTGATATTGAGAAAATCATAAACACAGAACTGTAAGGAACATCTATTTTTTCTCTCTCGTGATACAATATAATGTCCTAATTTTGTAATAAATATTAACATAAATAGTGTGGGTTTTTTGTTGTTTTTGGTTCTTAACGCATTGTGACGCCACCCCAAACATGCTGTACTGTTTTGGACTGTATTCAAAATTTGCATTTTTTTATGATTTACGGTTAGAACATAATCCCATTGAAAATCAGTGTTTCACTGTATTTATTAAAATCAGGAATAATAATAAAAACATTTAGTAAGAGCTACATGTCTGTTAAATTGTGTCAATAACATTTTACACTTACCACAAGCTGTTAATGGTGACATCTCATTATGTCAGAGGCAGGTTCCTCATAATGCCACAGCTTTGAAAAGAACATTTAATTATTTATCATTGTGGGGAAAAAAATTGTTTCACACAAGTAACCACAAGGCAAAGGCAGGAAGTGAAAAAGGCAAAGCAAGCACAACCTGTCATTGGGTTGTCATCTTAAAAAAAGCACCAGCGATGACTTTCATTGATAAGCTGCACAGAAACGTTTCCTGTAAAAAGATGAGCCGGCACACATCTGAGAACTACCACCTTTGTTTTACATAGATAGAGAGGATTGTGCCTCTCGTCACAGTTTCACTCTGTCCAACAAATCACAACACCTAAAAAAAATCACCCACCCTCACAGTGGGAAATAATGGTTTTATCTATGTCGCTGTGTGTGTCTGTCTGTTAGCAAAATATCTCCTGAACTGCTTAAAGAAGGTTAAATAAATTTGCAGAAAGTAATCGTTACATGTACATCTACAACTGAATGAATGAATGAATGAATGAAATTTATTTCAGACAATTTCAGACAATTAACAAATTTAACAAATAATAATAAAT
>JARVJO010000164.1:24234258-24258118 GCA_031762555.1 Cynodonichthys magdalenae | reverse complement strand
TCCTACTTAATGGAAACACCGCAGTTGTGAAACTGTGTTTTTTCGACATTAACAGAATATCGACAAAGTTTTGCGCACATTTGCAATGGAAACGCAGCTAATGTGTTATGTTTAATGGTTTTTGTTTTAATGTTTTGACACTTCCATGTGGAATTCTACAGGGCAGCTGTTTGAGTCCTTTAGACTTTAGCATTTTTTGTGAATGATATGCCACATGTGTTGAGTAAGATAGCATGGTGGCTCAGTTGTTAACACTATTGCCTTTCAGCAAGAAGGTTGCTGGATCAAATCCAAGCCAAAGTATATGGGTTCCCCAATATATACACTCTTTTTTTTTTCTTTTATAAAACTTAGGTCTATTCTGCGCTGGTTTCAGGTGTCACAGAGAAAAGGGGGTGGGACTAAGACATTATTAGTTGGGACAACGCTCCCAACTAATAATGTCTTAGTCCCAGTTACTCTCTGAAAGGCATTAACTCTTTAGTTCCTGTATTTTACTATGATAGCAAAAAAAAATTTTCTCAAATAACAGTAATCTTTAAGGCCTGTAGATGATCTCGGCTACATTAGGGGCGGACTGGCATACAAGTCTACCAGCAGTTTTCCCAGCAGGCCGATTGGTTTGCAGGCCGATGGGCTGCCGGTGGTTTGGCCTGTTGAGGTGCTGCCACGCTCTGTCCCGTGGTCATGCAGCACACGCTTGTTTTGTGGTGCTATGATGCCTCCATAACGTGCCTCAGGTCAGCTGATCTGCTCAGAGCGCCACTGGCCGTGGAGTGCACTTTACTTCCATGACAGCCTTTTTGTTTTTTGATAAAATGTTTAATTTTTTTAGCTCTTTGTCTTCATTCTGGGTCCAATCCTCCTGACTGCAACAACAACTCTTTAAAAATATATTTTATAACTCTGTCACCACTGTCGAAGGCGCACAATGATTTTGCATCTGTCAGACTTTTTATCTTCCTCTCCTCTGCATACATTTTTTTCTTCAACTTCTCTTTCCCAAGTATATCCATCAGTCATGTATTTGCAGAGTAAATAATAAGAATGAGCTGTAAAAATATTAAATGTGCGGTTTAACTATTTGAAATACAGCAAGATTGTTCATTAAAGTTACTTTTATTGTTGGAATAGGCTGAAACTGTACAAAAAAAGCACAGTTCTGAAAATACTGTGTCTAATTGTATGCACACACACACACATTTATATAAATATAAATATATTTATATAATCCAGTGTTTCAATGTGATGACGGCTCTCTGTGGGATTGTCACCACAAACATTTAAAATCAAAATTAAAAAAAATCTGCTCACAATATAATTGTTTTGCAGCACTTATCTTCCTTCCTGCTCAGCTCAGACAAATTTCAACACGGGCTTATAAACTTCGGCAGTCAAGATTAAAATATAAATGAGGGGATTAAAGAGGCTGGGAAACAATGGAGGTGAAATAAAGAGCTAATCAAATTAAGATTTCAATCACTCAATTAGATTTGAGTAGGAGAAACAAATGGCAAGTAAAGGCTTTCATCATAACAACCAGCTTAATTACTCCAATGTGGAGCTCTGACATCTGGCACGTCCCCTCCAGACTGCTGAGTGTGTGTGGAAATGAACACACACACACGCACACATATACAGTACAAGAGGGAGTATGGTATGACAATAAGAGATTTGGAAGGTGAGAGTTCAACAAGGAGTGTGCTTTCACTGAGCCCAGACTGTGTTTATGAGCGTAAAGCTGCAGCCTTTACTTCAGCCACGTGGTCAAAAGAAGGGGGGTCAAATTAGTGGCATTTGGGGTTGATTTTCCCCACTAGAGTGTGGTGCTCAGGCTGAGACTAAAAGTAGTGAATAAGAAGAGACCCACCGACAAGAGGCCTGATTACAGAGAGACAGGCAGCCGATGAGGGTTTGAGAAGCACAGGCAGTGGTGCCGTGCCAAAAACACGAAGTCAAAGGGAACAGCCACGGTTTCTCAACTCTCATGCTGCCTGCAGCACGCCTTGTTGTGAGTCTGTCTAACCACTTCCTCATGCTGCAGGCAGAGAGGTCAGGGTTCAGGCAGGTCCTCTGACAGCCAGAACAAGCTGCAATAACAAGACGCTCGGAAACAAGAACTTGCTTTTCATTTTTTCTCCTCAGCTACTGGGTTTCTTCCCTCCACCAACAACCCCTCTGCTTTCCTTCTCGTGTCCAGGGTTTTTTTGTTTGCTGTTTTTGCAGTGGATTTGTTTCCTTCAAGCCTAATTATTTATAACCTAAATCCGAGCTGGTATCATCCTCACAATGGGCCAAAAAAACTTTTAAAAAATACTGATTATGTGAAAATGTTTCAACTTTAGTCACAGATTTTTGGAAACAAGAAGCAAAACACAAATGCTAAACGAAACAGGTAAAACGATTTGTGCCCAACAGATTTATGGTGATTCTTTCATCATATTTTTATTATTTCCATATTATAAAATAACAATCAGAGAAGAGAAAGACTGAATTCAGTAAACTGTTGCTTTTCTAAAGAAGCTCAACGTACAACAGGACTAAAGAAATGGCAATCTGCTGCCCTCTGCTGGTTAAATCTGATGCTGCAGCTTTTAAAAATCCTGTTTCATGAATTATTACTTTCACTGATATAAAGTAAAACTGCTCCCTGGATGTGGCCACAGGAGGAAAATTGATGAAGATTGTGCAACAAAATATTAAGTTAAGGGTACCATCATTTCTGTTTCTTGAATTATATTTTTTAATTTTGTTGAAGCATTGTTAAAAAGCAATGTCTGACTTTCATTTGTTCATTTTTATAGAATTTGTATTACTTTTATCAGATTAAATTTATTTCTATGACCATTGTGGGTTTTTCTTTCATTAAACAAGGGGTACCAATATTTTTGTCCATGTGTGTAGTACATGGTGACTTAAAGGTTCCACATATCAAATTTTGTTTTTATTTATTTAAACTATTTAACCAATCCAAGTCAGCTTTATTTGTAAAGCACTTTATGCACCACAGCAGACAAAAGTGCTTTACAGAATCAACATTCAAACTTGGCTCATGCAAAACAAATTCAAACAAACACAGAAAAAAATAAAAGCAGGAAACAAAAACAGTAAAATAAGAAAATCAAGAACATTTTTACAAAAAATAAAACCTGTTAAAAATGGACAACACAACCCCTTACAGTGTCAAAAGCCAATTAACAAGTGTGATTTAAGACGAGTTTTAAAGACAGCCAATGAAGAGGCCTGCTGAGATGGAGGGCGTTCCAATAGGAGCTGCTGCAGCAAAAAGTTCGACCCCCCCCCCGAGTTTATGTCTGGTCAGGGACCCTAACCAGGTTAGTCAGTTCAGGATAAATTATCATTTGTAATGATGATCAAGTGATGCTCTCTGAGTTTTTAAACAATAATGGGACAAAAGAAGTAAGTTATAGAGCTTGTTTCAGATGGTTCCAATCATTAGCAGCAGAAAACTGAAATAATATCAATGCTTTAGATGTAAAGTTTAATACACACATAGCTGCTGGATTGAAGAGTGATGTTGCTACACACATTGAGTAACAAATGTATGTAGGGTGGAGTTTTATCAGTTAGGATTTTATAGCTCAACAGAAACCAGTTTGTTCTTTTTAGCTCAGTAGCTACAGACTGATGGAGGAGCACCAGAATCTGCTTAAACTGTATTTTAACCCCGAGACACACGGCATGAAATAAAAGCAACAATCAGCGTCTTAAAGTTCCTTTAATCTGCTGAGGCATTCACGTTAACTTTATACTGACAATCAAATGAAGCGAACGTGACAGCAACAACAAAAACAACACAAAGCAGATGGTTGAGGGGAAAAAAAACCACTCCTGAGGCGGGAAGCTGGTCGTTGTTTCATCCCTGGAGTACCAGATGTGTGCATTAGATCTTACAGCAAGCAGCAGTTCAGTGTCTCCAGGGAGCATGTTGGTATTAATAGGTCAGAGTGGTGAGTGAGCGATATACAAGTCAGCTAAGTGGGTCAGAAACATGGTTCCAGAGACCTGGCGTGGGTCAGCAGGCAGACTTTGGAGGTGTATTTGCACATTTCTGGCGAGGGTATCTGTGGAATAGCTTCGCCCTCGCAGGTCGGCTTCAATATTTGTTGTGCGGATGATTTATAAATATTTCCCTTTGGTCTCACCAAGGGCAGCGCATTTTGCCAGAGAAAACTCTCTCTGAAGTGAGGCCATAGAAGTACGGTCTGTAAGATGCCTGCATGCCTGAACACACACTCAACCTGCAGGAACACCCTCTCATCTCCATCAGACAAACACACACCTCAGCAGCCAAACGCCTCTAATCAGGTGAACATTTCTCAGGTGATTATAAACCATGAAGTCCGGAAACCTCCAGTCACCTGAAATCTGCATCAAAGCTCAAAGACGGAGAGGCAGACGTTAGGTCGAGACATGAATATTTTAACATCCTGCCAAGAAAGTACAAAAAAAATTTTATGCAACTTATTGGCTAATTAGTGATTGTCAATGAGAACAAAGCAGGATTAATTAAATATGTATGCTTCTCAGCAGGGTTCTAAAGATGAAAAACTTTTTTTTTTCCTGCTTAAATTTTGAAAAGGTTACAGGCAGGGATGGAGAGAGGATACTGTGGGTCCACCTTCATCATTTATTTGTATCCTTAAAGCAGCTTGTCAGAATCTCAGGGAAACCAGGCCAACTAGATTCATTTTGGAGCTTTACTTTGAAGCCTGTGATCGTCTCATCACACAGTTAAATTACTGCACGTTGCTCCTCGTGCATGTCAGCCACTCCACCTACTAACATGTAGTTCTCTCTGTTTTATAACAAAACAATCAAGCAAATTTCATGAGCATTCTCTTACCTGTGATGTGTGTATGTATGAAGTCGTTCATATTCCAGGTGTGGAGATAAAAATAAAGCTCAGGAAAATACATCCTCTCGGTTTTGTAATTAAAATCAAAACCCCCCCAAAAAAACTGGGATAATTTTGTGGAGATATGTTGCCGGTGTTGAGCAGAAAAACTGCAAATCTGCTCCGTGAATGATCAGTGTGTGTATGTTGTCACACCATTCTACATTACTGGAGTATTAATCAGATACTGAAACTCACCTCATCGTTTTTCTAAGGTCCTTTCTCTAACTTTTACCAGAGACAAGAGTTAAAGTCTCTGCTGCAACATCTTGTCTTGGTTGGACAGACGTCTCCCTCAGCAGTCTTCAAATCCGGTCAACGTCTCAGCTGCGTGTTGTCTGGACAGTCAATGTTATTTGGTTCTGTTTTAAAATGCAGCTTTACTTTGTTAGTGTTTTATATTTGGGGTCTACCAAACGACATCTCAGAGCAGGAAACACTATTTTAGTGAAGCCCTAACATTTCTGCTGCAGTTTGGCCATTTGTGTACATAACAACCACATTCGTTTTCTCTGAAATCAAAACTTTTTAAATCCAGGTCTGAGATAATTGCGTGTGCACGGCAGCTGCAGTCAGTAGTTTTTCTGTGCTTGCCTGAGTAAGATGAACAACAGTAACAATGGCAGATAGCAGAATGCTGTTTGCCCTTTTTAACAGGAGTGACCTCACCTCAACTTTGGTCTAAACAAAGGGTTCCTCTGTCCCCCTGTAACCGTCTGCATGCATTGAAACACCAGCTGACCTGGCATCAGTGTTGCCAGATATACAATAATCACCCTTCGGTCAAACTCCAGCTGCTTTTTTTTTGTGGACATGTCAACCCCTCTGACGTTTTCCTGTATACTGAACTTCAGAAATTTATACGTTTCACAAAGTATCCGTAGCATGATCACATTATGCAAGTGGGGGACAGAGGGTGGTGGTAAGCAGGTACAGTCCAGTGTAAGGGAGAAGACAAGGAAGGGGCAAACTTCCTTAAAGTATGGCTCTGAGATGTAAAATGAATTTGAAGCTGAGGTTTTGAAAAAAATCAGACTTTCTTTAGTCTGTTACATGAAAAATGGGGGAGGGAGGGATTAGTGTAATTCAGCAGCACATACCAAAATACAAGGATTTTAAAATGACATTACAGAAGATCATAATTTCCTATCTGGCAACCCTGCCTGATTTAGAAACAACGACTTCAACAACAGCAACATCCGTGTAAACTTTTTTTTGTGTTTATTTACAACTTTGTAAAATCAGTAACATTTCTGTACAGATGTAAACAGGGCCTCAGTTTTATATGTTTTTCAAAGTTTAAAATTGTCTAATTAATAACATGTTGTTCTGTGACCAATAAAGTAAGACATGTTCTACGCATTCATTTCTGCTTTGCTCAGATTTTAATAGGATTTTTTCAGTTGTATTCAACATTTGGATAGACATAAAACAATGAATAAATCCATCCTCTTAATTCCTAATTTAGCAAAGTTGGCTTTGAGTTTTCCTGTTTTTCAGAGCTGCGCCGGCTAAATGTTCCCAAATGTTAAGGGAAAATAATGGATGCTGTTTTCTGTTTTTATAGACTGTTTTACATCTTGTGAACTCCAGCTCAAAGTAAAACGTTTCTTCTTCTGTGTTGAGTTAGAGGAGACATCTCGTTCAGCCTCTGACTCCGTCCTGTAAACCCTGCAGAGTTAATCTGAACGATTAAGTGTCACAATAACTCAGCAGCTGAAACCATGGCTCAAACATGATGGTTGTTTTAACTGTTTGACCTCCTGACCCACTTAGCTACTGAAACCTCAGCTCAGTGAAGGAAATTAACCCTCTGAACCAGTTTATCCTCATCAATTCGCTACAAAACAAACGTAACTCTTGTTGGGCAAAAGGCAACAAATTAGAAAAATGAGCGGGGCCATGAATTAGTCTCAGTGTGGGCACCTCTAAAAAGTCAACTGAAGCTTAACCAGGTCAAGAACAGAAAACCGTTATATTTTGTCTTGTTAAAAAAAGAAATCTATGTTTTGTTTGCCATGAATAAATCATAAAGTTTATTAAAGTTGCAGTATGAATATAATATGAAAACAGAATATAAATCACATATTGTTATTGTTTACACTACTCTCCTCCCATTTGGGTCACCGTAGATTATTTAATGAGATAAAAGAACAAATAAACAGATATTACTGCAGCGATCACTTTGTAGGTGTGAGGAAGCCATTTTGGACTTTGAAGCCGAAGCTAATGAGAAATCTCAGATTTTCTGAGTCAGAAATCTGACTTGGAGGAGTTGCTCCAGTTATTTTTTTTTTCAATTCAGTTCAGTTAAAAGTTTATTTATATATAAAATTTACAACGTTGACCAAAGTGCTTCAAAACATTCACATCACATGTACCTAGGGATAAAAAAACTAAATTTTATACTAAGCTAAAATTTAGTAAAAATAAATAAAAAAGATAAAATTTGCAGTAAAGTACCAAGTGATAATAATAATAATAAAAACCAAAACATACTTAATTTCAGTTGCAGTAATTTCCCAAAAACTGAAATTGAATTACGTTCCAATTTTCCCTTTTTTATATTATTATTATTTAATATTTATTATTTAACTAGTGTTGAAGGCCAGGGAAAATTGATGTGTTTTCAGTCTGGACTTCAACTGACCCACTGACTGACAGACCTGGATCTTAAAAATGTCTTTCACATTTTCTTTGAAAGTAGCTAAATATAAAGGCTGTAATTTCCTGTATTTTTCCTTTGGGATCAATAAAGTATTTTGAACTGAATTGAATTTGAACTGAATTCATTTGAAATGTGAAAGTTGCTTCACACTGACTCAAGTCAGTTGAGCGGAAATTGTTGACATAACTTAGTTAAGTAAATCCAACAATCTGTTTTTTGAGCGTAATGTCTTGCTGTTTAAACAGAGATGCTGTGTGGAGTTGATGGATCAATGAGCCTTGTTCACACCCTTTCAAAAACAACATTTAAAGCTTTTTTTGTTTCATTTAGAAAACAGAAATTAGGTTTGACATAAGTAACTTTGTTCAGGCTCTGTGGTGGATCTTTTAGCTGACAAAACGCTTTCAAATCTGAAATATCAACTCAGTGTTCCATTTTAAAACCCAACATGTACTGAAACAGAGAACTTTACACGTAGTATGACTTTGTGTCAGAAAAAAACAGTTTTAAACATTGATCCAAACCACAACACCGCTGAAAATGAACAGTCTTCCAGACTGCATGCAATCAGCATCAGCAGGTCATACAGCAGCTTTTCATTCAGTCCTCCAAACACGGGCTTTTCCAAGCCCACTAACAGGATCAAAATAACACCCTCAGGTCTCTGAGACGACTGAAGCAGCCGGATCCGCGTTTCCAAGCACCACACAACCCCAAAAGGCTTATCCTATTAAACCACACACACCGTCTCTTGTGTTTTACCACAAGCAGACATGCAGAACCGGGGTGATTTTCTGTTTCAGAGGGAGAGATTATTGTAAAAGAAGTGGTGGGAACGATGGAAATCAGAACAGAGAGGGATATGTGGCGGTTTGGGCCCCCATCTGCTCCTGGCTGGGCCGATGATGGAAGGAAGAAAAGTTGAGCAGATACGCAAAGCATTAGTGGTTAACCACCTACTAATGAGGGGAAAAGAAAAACAAGGAGCAAGGATGAAACTGTTTAGCATGCAGGGGTGTATGGTGTACTGGGTTTCAGGGAGAGGTGGCCAAAGCTCATGTCAGCCTCATCTGAGCTGCTAGCCTGGTTCTAATCTGTGTGAGTTAACCCATCCACACGGCAGAGAAAATGGTTTTCACACATGTATCTCATACATTTACTTCCACTCTCAGTTCAGCTGAAGTCCCAGGCTCTTAGTTCTGGCGTGGTGCTGGCAAGTAAAGCTGAATGCTTCTGCCAGCGGTTGGGGTTTGCTGGTTTTCATTCCTCTGATCACCTCTTTTACCTCATTTACCACTCAAAGTCCTGGGATAAATCTTTGAGAATGAGAGCCCCCACCCCCTCGATGCTACTCATTCCCAGGTGTGCGCAAAAATCCCAGGTCAAATCAGGATCCTGCCGCTGCACCGCCAGCAGTGTTGGGAGAGCAGGAAAAATAAATGACGGTGGATGACGAGTGCAGAGGGATGGGAGGTGAGGAGCAACAGAAAGGTGAGAAGTGGAAGAAAGAAACAGAAACAAGATGAAAATCAAAGAAACAAATGGAGACCAGGCAGAGAGGCGAGAGGGAGAATGTGAGCCATGTTGAAACCATTCTGCTCAAATCAGCACCATGTGTCCTCCAGAGTCTTATTATCCCATAAATGAACTTTATTGAGGCAACAAAGTGCTTTGGAGCTCCGCAAAAAACATTAAAGGGGCCCGCCTGTCTCGGCCTGGGGCCAGGAGGAGTCCTGTTCCTCAGGGGACTAATGAAAAAAAAGGAAAAAAAAAAAAAATGAAAGCAGGGCCCCTGGCCTCGTGTTGGCCGCCCCGACCAGTTCCACCTCAGTAATAGCCTTTTAGTGGCAGAGAAATAGTTTGCAATTACAAAGGGGAGACAAATATGGCAGAGACCCCTGGACTGACCTGACCTGCGAGGTTAACCAGGAAGGAAGGATGAGAGACGAAAGGAACTGGAAGGAGGACAGGTTAGCATGTAATTAGACTGGAAGGTGTATTTATTGTACGCCGTTTTAGTAGACTGATAACTTCTAATTCGTAACTGCCAAGGTCAGTGTAAGATGCTTTTTTGTACCAGTTTGTTTATTTATATGGATCCTCGTTAGTCACTTTCCCTGGGGTCCAAAAAAAAAAAACATATAACAAATCGGTCAACGTGTCCAGCAGAACAGCACAATCCTCCTGAAACAAAGACAAACAAACATCAACACTTCAAAAGCAAAAACCAGGTCAAACACTGTAGAAACACTCAATTAAATGACTTCAATTAATGAATTAATAATTATTTTATTATGAATAATATATATTTTTCCTTCAGAATTTATTGATTATCCAAAAATGTTGTTTCTGAAGGCAACAAGTTCCAGACAGAAATGGCTCTATACGTAACCATATTTGTTAGTTCTGGGCAGAGGTAGTGTGACGTAAGAACAGAGGTTTGTGTTGTATTAAAACCATGTCTGGGTAATATCTGTGAGAAAAGGTCAAAATGTTTGTGTGAAATCCTAATTTTATGCACAAAGTAGAACAAGTCTGTCATTGACCTTCATCCATGACAGGCTTTGATGCATAAAATTAACATTAGTTCCAAAATTACAACCAAGTGCTAATCTGGCAGATTTATTTTGAACTGTCTGCAGTTTGTCCGGATCTTTTGAACCACAAGACCAAACAGCTGAACAATAGTCAAAGTGACACAAAACTATAGACTGTAAAACCACTTTCCTTATTCTAGGAGACATAAGACGGTTATTACACTGAATAAAAGCAATATTTTCACTCATTAGATCAGAGGTGCCCAAAGTGGAGCCACTTTCACTCACGGTGCTGACTAGATTTTCACACTTTATAAGACCACAAGTACTCATATTTGATCAATTTATGAAATGTCCCATGAGCCTTTGCTGCCCGAGTGTACGTCAAACTTTCCCTAAGTGCTTGGGCTAAAAAGAAGCAAACAAAAAACAATGGTCACCGCACTAGCTGCTAGCCTTATCATAAAAAAAAAAATTACTGAAGCAGTATTTGTACGTATTTCATGTATTAAATTGTTGCGTTTGGCCACACACCTCGGGTAGATTTTCATTTTGGCCCTCTGGCGGAAAATGTTAGAGCACCCCTGCATTAGATACTGTCGATTAAATATGTGTGGACCAGGATATCATGTAAATAAGTGTAACTCCAGACAGTTTGATTTCTTTAACTGGTTCAATTTGGTTGTTATTTAAAGAAATATCTCAAATTGTTTGTCTGTAATTTGTTTATCAGTTTGTCTGATAAAATACTTGGAGCCCAAACTCATTTTCACTGAGGGCCACGAGTGTTATAGTGGCCCTAAAAGGGCCAGTAGTAAATAACTTCAATGTTTTGTGTTTAACTTCAACTAAACAGGAAACGTCACGTTTCGCTACAACTGAGCACCGCAAACAAACAATAACTGAGCTCTACGTAGTATTTCCTGGATAGAAACAGTGTTTTAACACGTCCTTTTATAAATACTGAAAAGTACTACGTGTACAACTGACTAAATGTGAAATAAATAATACAGAAATAGTATTAAAAGTAAAAGAAAGAAAGTTTTACTAATTGTTGAGTTGTAGAGAGTAGCTGCCATGTTGAATTCTAAACTCTCCCACTTTCTGACATAATTTTCACCCGAGGGGCGTTCCAGTTTAAGTTGACAACTTCAGTACAACAAAAGTAGTCTATGAGAATGCAGTGAAATGGAGATTTTACACAGCTGACTTTGCCAGATGCCAGCTACTTTTGAACCCTGTGCACCACCACCTAGGGGTTGGATGCTGTCATTTTGCAAGTAATTTAATTAAGGAATTATGGGAGATGTAGTTTATGGTCAATGCTGGCTTTAAATCTGCATACACTTATTTTAAGACATTAATACATCTTTGAAGCTCTCGCAGGCCACAGTAAATCCTGAGGCAGGCTACATTTGGCCCACGGGCCTCGAGTTTGACACGTGGTGTAAAGCACACCAATCTTAAACATTTATGTGTGTTTACAGATATTAAGGAGAAAAGTGTAATATATGAACAGGCTTGTATGAAAACTTATTTAGTTTAGGATAAAGCTGCTAAAAATGCATCTAAACTCCCTGTTAGTGATGAAAATTACAGCTCTGAAAATGAAAACCATCTGGTGATGAAGAGAGGTTATCAGATCCCGAAGCCTGTTCTTCATCACAAAGCTCCATTTAGGACTGGAGCTGAACTAAAATGAGGTGAACCCTGCAGGTTGGACAATAAAAGCTAAAATATTCTGCTGCTCTGGCTGGTCAGCCTGGGTTAGAGTAGTCCCAACAAAAATGGTTTCAGGATTGAGACTCACAGAGAGGACCTCTGGGTGTCTCTGGAACTGAAAAAGAGCCCGGCGGCTCCTCCGGGGAACAAGCGCGGAGAGGAGAGAGAAGCCGAGCAAAGGTGAAAGACTGCTGCGTGAGATAACAAAATGTCCGTGACAGCTCAGAGGAAACTGTGAAGAAACATGTGGGTGTGTGTCTGATGTGTAACCACCCGCCTGGCTACGACGCAGGCAGCGGAGGGCCGGGGCTCGTTCCAACATAAATACTGTCAGATCCTTCTCAGGACGACAAATTTTAAAAAGATGAAGTTTTTTTTTTTTTTTTTTTACTTTTTGTGGTGGAGAAAGGCGGTTAGAATGGTAAACCAAACAACCACAAGTGGAGGTATGGGACTGATTAAGACACTGGAAATAAGATTAAAGAGATTTCTACTAACAGATTGAAATGCGTTTGCCATAACTGCTGAGAACAGCTTATTCAATGCAGACCACAGGAAAAAAAAGACTCATAAAAGTGAGGAAGGAGGAGGAGGAGGGCTGCAACTTAAAACCAGGAAGAAATCAAACCCAGGACAAGCCTTGCATCAATTAGAGGGTGAACGTCTGAGCAGATGGATTAGCTCTCAGTCCGGCTATTTTATTTTTTACTATTAGACATCGTTGATTATTTTCAAAGGTTTTATTCAACCGCATTGTGTTTTTAAAGATGAAATATTCCCAACTCCCCTCCCTGCGCTCACCATGAATGTGAGATAACCGACGCAGGCCTGACCTCTGCTCTCAGCATCTACTGAGACCAGCTTTAATGAAAAATAAATCTGAGGGAAAAAAAAAAACAAGAGAGAAAGAAACAGACAAATCAGCACAGGCTTTAAGATAAAAGTGTGCGCCGTGTGCCAGAGAGCTACTTGCTTTCATTCCTGGGTTGATTGGACTTAAAGTGAAAACACATGAACTGAGCAGCTGCCACAAAGAACAGGAAAAGGAGAACACAGTTAGCAGCACATACATGTATTTTCACTGATTATTTGAGATTAAATGAACAAAAGTTAAGAGGTTTCTTCAGATTGTTTCAGCGATGAGAACTAAAGCAAATCCCACAAAAATCTGCTCAATTAAATCACAGCAACTGTTCAAACTGTGTCGAAACAAAAAAAAACACTGACAGCACTGTAGTGTTCTATGTTAGGCACTTTTATTGATGTGTTTGACTGATCAAGAAAAGAAAAAAGGAAACAACTCGTTACCAAAGATGACATCCAGTTTCAACACACTGGTTAAACAGTACAGATCTGTAGAGAGATTTGAACACTCACTTTGTAGATTTGAAGGAAAAACGTGGAGAAAATTTTCCAAAACAATCAAGTTAATCCCACAAATCTGTAGAGCAAACGTTTTTTTTAAAGGATGTGTTTTGGAAGGTGAGGACAGGAGGAGGAGTGCTGTTAGGACTCTAGCTGTTAGGAGGAGAGGTTATCTGTGTAAATAAACGGATCTCTTTAGTCCGCAACAAAAGTCGTCCTTCTTGGTAAAAACGTTACCCTGAACGCATTTTTATTCCAGACCTGCTGAATTATCAGACTTTGTCTCGTTGTTGTAACTAATCAAAAGTAGTACAAAGCTATGAAAAAATATATATCAGTGTAAGAGACTTGCTCCACAGTCACAACAACACGACACAACACCCTCAGGAGTCACACGACGCCGGCTCAGGAGCAAACAAACGCTGTTTCAGGACAGCTGCCAAGCTCCCAGCTGCATGGATTCAGTTTCCAGACAAGCCTCACGGGTTTAATGTGGCTGTGCAAAGAGGCAACCGTTAGAGGCCCAACAAATTAGTTTAAAAAAAATCTCTTCCTCTCTTTATTCATATGTAGTTATTTGTTAAGTAAAAGGATGGAGCGCTGACAACTTCCTACACCAGCTGAATACTCCTGAGCCGCTGTGATTTTTAGTTTCTATTAACTTGGCCTGCCAAGTCTCACCACTAGAGGACACTCTGGTTAAAAAAAAAAAAGAAGAAAAAGAAAAACAGAAGATGACGTTTCACTGCAAACTTTAGGAAAGGGCAAGAGACGGCCACTGACTCTAACCCAGCATGAACAGAGCCCAGACCTGAACCTGACTGTGAGGGACACGAACGTTACAAATCCACCTCAAACTGTTGGACTTCTTCAAAAACAAAAAGTCCTCTCCGTTGTAAGCTTTGGATTGAACTCAGGTCTTTAATACCGGTAATCGTCAAGTTTGGACCGCCAGAAGATAAACAGATGTGCCATAAAAACGGCCTGATTCACAGAAAATGGTTTAACTGCGTGAACAAGCTTAAAGGACCAGTTCCCTTTTTTTTTTTCTAAAATGTGATTTTTATACTTTAAAAATATATTAATTTAAACCCATTCTTCAGCAATGGAGTCTTTGCATTCTCAGTCCGTTTACAAATTTATGAATAAAGTGTTTCTTGAGGTTAGTGATTTTAATTTAATGTGTTTTTAACAGTGAATCCCCTGCTGCTTCACAAGGAAACAATAAAAAACTATGAGTAAAACTAGACTTTTTCATGTAAACAAATACAGAATCAGTGGTTTCTTGAATTCTCATCATCACTAAACTTGAAAAGTATTAACACTTTATTCAAAGTGCTAAAATAAATGTATTCATTTACATTTATATTAACCATATTTTAAGACGTCTATCTGAAACAGAGCTGCAAGATTTCCTGCAGTTAAATATTGTCTAGTTGTTTAATTTCTCTTCAGTTTAACAGCCTCATCATGCACCTACTTAAAATGATTTTTATTTGTATAAATAGTCAAACATGTCAACTTGTTTTTGCAGATTCCACTGGGTCAGACTGTCAGGAGAAATAAATCAGTAGTTCCCAAAATGATCATTTTCAGACACAAAATAAAAGACTTCCAGATGCCAAATGTTGCTGATGTACAGAAATGTTTCTGAGAAGTCAAACGAACAGGATATAACAATAACTAAGATATAACAATTGAACCATTTTACTTCTTTTTTTTTAATTTACAACTGCTTTTTTATCTCTTGTAACAATAATTGTAAAAAGTTACCTGGAATCATTTTTTTAATTTAGTTTGATTCCTTAAGATTATCCTAAGGCCCCACACTTAGTGTTCTGACCCACAATGGAGTCCCCCGACCCTAACTTTGGAACCCGCTGCTGCACTTCAGCATTCGTACACAATAAAAAAATATGAACTTGT
The DNA here is from genome assembly GCA_031762555.1 of Cynodonichthys magdalenae. Lineage (NCBI taxonomy): Eukaryota > Metazoa > Chordata > Actinopteri > Cyprinodontiformes > Rivulidae > Cynodonichthys > Cynodonichthys magdalenae. Next base: position 24,242,982 of record JARVJO010000164.1, on the reverse strand, counting down.
CCTTTAAAGTTGAGCAACGCTGCAGTTAAATAAATACGAGACCTTTCTGTATCGATGGTGACTGTCAGGTGGGAATGTGAAAAGTGGTCTTTGGGTTCAAGTCCAGGTTTTATGATTTACTATCATTTATGACGCAACAAAAAAACCCAGGTTTCAAATAACTTCTAGATTACTGAAACAATGGGTCAGAGCTGCATTGAATAAAAATATTTAGTCATTCATAAAAGATTTTACAAAACTGAAATAAACTGTTTAAAGTTTAAAATGAGGCATTAGTTTTGTCAATTGAGATTTCATTTCCTGTGTTTCTGCTGAAACACATTAAAAGCTGCAGTTAGTCTTCTATCAAAGAATCAAAGAGCAGCTAAAATACAAAAAAAAAGTACATTTCAGAAACTTAGAACAGCCTTTTGGGAGAATGTGTTCACACACACACACACACACACACACACACACACGCACACACACACATACACTGCGCAGTCTCAGGGGTCAAATGAAGGCAGCTGTAGTGGAAAGATGTGACGAGGATGACGAGGATGAAGAGGAGCCAGCAGCAATTTTGAGGCTTTAACACAGGAACTCTTGTCTCATTCGGATGATCTGCAGTAAGGCCGCCTGGACGTCCGCATCCATGTGACCCTTTGAGACGCAAGAAGTGTTAATGTTCCTTTTCTGAACTTGAGCAGCTAAACTTCAATTTCTAGTTTCATATTAGGGTCATTTCACACCAAAACATCCAATGGGTTTAACCCAACAGTCTCAGATTTTGATGAAAATTGGCATATTTGTCAATTGTGATCCCTCAACACACACTTTAGATCAATCATATCAGTGGTTCCAAACATATGGGCCTCCAAATTGTCAGATTTTTGTTAAAAATGGACATGTCTGCCTATTTTCAACCCCAATTATCTCAAGAACTACTGGGTTAAATTTCACAAACTTGGTGGCATATCACTGGAACCACTGGTCTGACTGACCTAAAATTTGACGGATCACAATTGGCAATAATGCAGAGTTTCATCAAATTCCGAAAAGACTGGGTTAAAATTTCCTCTTGTCTTGAAAGATCTGACATAGAATGACTTGGTCCCATACAGTAATGCACAAAAAGTCTGAAATAAATTCTAATTTCTTTACACATTACTTTTAAGAATTCAGGCTTTTATCCTGTTGGTTTTGATTTTTGAAAGTCACTTTTTAGGGGACTCAGTGTGCTTAGGAAAGGAAACATCTGAACAGGTGGGATCTAAAGATCTATCAAAACTCTTCAGAAATATTGATCAAAACCACAAGCAGGGAGGACTCCTTGAAAACTCAATATAAAGAAATGAGAGCTGATTTAAGACTTTTGCATAGTGATGTAGAATCTTGGACAGTTTCAAAGTGTTGGATTGTATTAGCAGTCAGTGTGTTGAGTTGAAGACGGTGAATAAATGGAGGAACTCACCTGTGCTGCACTCAGAAGGTGAGTGCGATAAATTGAAACCACCTCTCTGTGCTGCCTCTCAGCATCCTTACGGAGGAGAAAAGACGAAAAGGTGAGAAACGTGGTTACATTGATGGTTCCAGCAGCAGCACAAACAGCTGACACTGAATTCTGCCATAACAGGCACAACAAAACCCTACAAATATCAGTGTAAAGTTCATAAAACCACTCCTATTTATCACCAAACATTATTATGTAGTGGTTTTACTGAACAAAAGAGCTGACGGACTAGTTTTTATTCTGGTGGTGTGACCTCCACTCACAGCCAGCTGTTGCTGTAGGCTCTTGATCTGGGTTTGCAGTGTGTCGATTTGCTGCGTGTGTCTCTTATTTGGTGCGTTGCTGGTGTACGCCAGCTGGGACAGACCGTTCAGCGCCTGCTTCAGTCGCTCCACATCTGTCAACAACTCTGTGATCTGAAACGCACACGTCAACAGAACAATCCAAGTTTTAGTAACACAAACATGTTCTGCATGTAAATAAGTTGGACAACATTTTCCAAACTAAATAATAAAGGGGGTGTTTTTTTGTACCTTCTTATCTTTGGTTTCAGTCTGCTGAGCTGACGTCTGAATCCTCTTCTGCAGATCACAGATGGTACTGAGAGACTCGTCGTACCTTTCCTTCAGCTCCCTAATTTCCCTCTCGATGGCTCGGCCCTTCTCCTGGACGGCCTCCATCTCGGCCCTGGCCTTGCTCTCGCCCTCTCTGGCTCGTCTCGCCTCCAGATGGGCCTCTTCACGCTCCTCCGCCAGCTTCTGTACCTTGTTGCTCAGGTTGGCAGCCTCCTCCTCCAGCTGCTGCCTCTCCTTTTCCAGCTGGTTCATTTGGTCTTCCTTGTAGCGGATCTCTTCGAGGGCTTGGGTGGCTTGAAGCAGCTCAGATTGCAGGGCAGATACGTCTTCGGCCCTCTGAGAGTTGCTCTCTTCCTCTTCGCGAAGAGACATTCGAAGTTTCGCCACCTCGGCCTCCAGAGCCTCGTTGGCCTTGGCGTGTTGTTGCAGCAGAGAGGTCTGATCCCTGCTGTGATCCTGGAGTTCTTTCTGTAAGACGCAGACTCTCTGGGCCTCCTCCTGCTGGGCCTCTCTTGCTTTCTTGCAATCTGTCTGAGCTTGCTGCATGGCGTCATGGAGGGTTTTCAGCTCTGTGTCATAGGTTGCTATCCGACTCAACTCTGATTTCAGGCGTTCTTGGAGATTCTGGATCTGAGTTTTACAGAGAGCATTCTGCTCTTGAAGTTCATCTTTCTGAAGAGTTTCCTCCTTGAGCTGTTGCTCCAAGCTGACAGACTTCTGAGTCAGAACCTCACATTTAGAATGAAACTCTTCTTCTACTTTATTGTGCTTTTCACTGGTAATCAAAACGTTGTCCAGTCTCTGCTGAACAGACTTCAAATCAGCCTCAAGATTCTCTTTTTCCTTCCTGATGCTCTCCTTGGCAGCTCGTTCTGTGTTATATTTTTCTTCCACTTCTATCAGCTTCTTTGTCAGCTCCTTCATCTGGGTGCTGTAGGAGGTTTCCTTCTCCTCAGCTGCTGTCAGTGGGACAAACTTGGACTGAATAGCCTCTTGTATGGTGTCTAGTTCTTTCTTCTGAGCTTGCAGTTCTTCAGTAAGTTTAACCATCTCCTCCTGAGCCAGAGCGTGCTTTGCTGATGCTTGGTTCGCCCGGTTTTCTGCCTCGACTGCAGCAGCATTCAGCTTGTCCGTGACGGCTCTGTGCTTTTCTACACTGATATACTCATGCTTCATCGCCAACATAACTTTGTCCAACTGCTCTTTCAACTTCTCCTTTCCTTCATTCACATTCTTCAGCTCCATCCCACTCTCCTTTTCCCTGGTCTCCAACTTCAACATGTCTGCTTTCACACTTTCTAAGGTGGAGCTCAGCTCCATCTTCACTTGCTCGTGCTGCTGTTTGGGAACAAACTGTTCCTTCATGTTCTGTTTTAGAGTCTGGTTCTGTGCAGTCAGCTGCTCATATTCTTTCTCTTTATCTTCGGCTCTCTTCTGCAGGAGTTCAACTTTCTTCATCAGTTCAGCATTCTGAGTTTTCAGAGCGTCCTTCTCCCTCTGATGTGTCTCGCAGGTGTCTCTGAGACTGTGGAAGGTCTCCTGCGATGAGGCTCGTTCAGTTTGGAGCTGCTGGACCTGCGCCTCGGCTTTTCCGTAACGTTCGCTGGCTTCCACCAGTTTGTCCTCGAGCTCCTCCAGAGCGGTTACCATGTTCTTTCCAATCTCCTCGTGATCTTTCGCGGGTATGAACTCATTTGTGATCCGGCTTTTCAGCTCATCCAGCTGCTCTCGTAGCACGTCCCTGTCCTCCTCGCTCTCCTCGAGCTCCTGAATAAGAGCCTTGCTTTGGGAGGTCACATCCATCAGCGTCCTTTTCAAAGAAGCGTTCTGCTCTTCAAGAGCAGCCACGACCCTCTGATGCTCCTCAGTGGACATCACCCCTGATCGTCCCTGGGATGACGGACTGTCTAACTTTCGGTGGAGCTCGGCCATGTCCTCCAGCACACGGTCGTAGTCCTCCCTGAGCTCGGCGAGCTGTCGTTCCTTCTCGTCGACAGCGTTGGTCAGCAGGTTTTTCATGTTGTCGAACTTCTCAGCAGGTACCGTGTTTGTCTGTTTAGTCTGGGCCTCTTTCAGCTGGGCTTCCATCTTCAGAAGGGTGTCTGTGAGTCCGTCTCGTTCACCAGTCAGAGCCTCCAGCTCCTGGTGCAGCCTTTCTGTTTCTGCTGCCAGCTGGCTCTCGCTGCTCTTGTATTCCTCCAAGGCTTTCTCGCTCTGCTTGAGGCGGTTCCGAACACGACCCACTTCGGCTGAAGCACCCTCGTATTTGGACTTCACGTCGAGCAGCTGTGCACGCAGTTCTTCTGTCGCCTGGCCACCCAAGTGTTCTTTCACAGCCACGACATGAGCCTGCAGCTGTTTGACCTTGCACTCAGAGTCCAGCATTCTCTTCTGGACGTCTCCCAAGGCATCCTCCAGTTCTTGAATCTGCTGGTCAGCCTGTTTCTGGATCGTGTCTCGGCTCTGAGCCAGTTCCTGGCACTCGTGGTTTTTACGGTTCAGTGCAGCCTGTAGCTGTGCCGTCTCCTCCTCCGCTGCCTGCTGTTTTCTCTTGACCGCTTCAAGATCCCGTCGAAGTGTGTCCAATTCAGAGAGATCCCAGCTTATTTGAGTCGGACTCTTCTGGAATTGTCTGGACGTGGCAGAATTCTGGATCATCTGTAACAAAAAAGTACAGAAAAACTAAATTAACAAACAAATATTTAAAGTCTCTTAATATAAAATCATTTATTTTATTTAGTAGGATAAAATATTTAGGTTTTGAATTATATCTATATAATGGTGACATTACATTCAATACAGTTCTGGATAATAGTCTTTTTTATCTTCATCTGAAGAGGCCTGACTTTAGGTTTAAAGTGTTTCCTTGCACCAGGTTTGAAGGATTTCTGAGGTTCTTTTAAAGTTTTTGGATACCCTGATTTGTTCTCTCGTTTGGTTCTTTCACTTGAATGTTTTCAAACTCTGCTCAAACATATTAGGTAAGAAAACACAAAATATAAATCGATAAAGTATAAAAGAAAAATCATATACTTAAATAATAAAGTGTTTCCCTCAGAGAACTTGCTAAGGCTGGCTGTAGCATTGCTAACTCCATGGAGAGTTTAGCAGAGTGAAACAGTAATGGTTTTAATGACAGGGGTGTAGTAACTTTTGGTGTGAAAAATAACTTTCAAAAGCATTCTCCACCAATATGTAAGAAACTTCCACTTCTTATAACGAACGTAGCTTCTAACTATAGTTTCTAATGCCGTGGTAGTGGAGCGCTACGTTGCTAATGCTAGGTCCTAGCCACTCACAAACACTGCTGGTGCTGGCTCGAAATAAGAAAACAACACTTAGTCTGGCAGGGAGGCAAGTAAGGACTGGCAGATTATATTACACTGGGAGGGGGGCAGACCCTGGATTAGAAAACATTTTTGTTATGGGTTTTAAATTGGCTCAGTACATAGTACAGAAATAGGTTAAACTGCCAAGACAAAGGTGATAAAAATATTTAAAATGGGTCCTAAATTGTCTCACAGAATGTGTAGCTTTGGTCCATTTCTTGGTTTAAAGGTTTTGAGCTCATGTCCTTATGTTAGCCTACCATTGTAACTCAGGTATTCTTTAACAAAATCACGTTTTAAGAATTATGTTTTGAAAATTCAATTTCACATCAGATTTGCTAAAGATAAATTACCTTGTCAGAATCCAGACTGTGAGCTTGTTTTACTAAAACGTTTTTACCTGCAGGACAAAAATCTCCATGTAAGATCAAAGAAGTTTGTGAAATTTGAAACAATAAGATAAAAATAAATGAAATTAAAAAAAAAAAAAAAAAAAAAAGAGTTTGACCTTTGATAACAGACTGGCCTGAGTACTCCCCCTGTAAAGACATATGGTGAACATAAATTAAAAAAAAATCATAAGATTAAAGAAATACTGCAATAAATTCACTTTATTATTATTTTTGAAAATCACAAATTTACCAAACTGGTTAGTTCTAAAATGTAAAAGTTAAAAAGTACACTTTAAGCTGAACTAGAAATCAAAAAGTCTAAAATGCAAACTTTTCCAAAGAGTAGATTAATTTAAAATGACTGACCAAAGTACTCTGGAGCTGAACTTTAACGGTCTCTGCTCCTCGAGCCCCTTCCTCTTTTTCTTTGAGTAACACTTTCAACTTCTCCTTCTGATCAATAAAAAAGACACAACTGTGTCAAACCACTACAATCAAATGGTTTCAACTATAACACACATTCATGTGTCCACATCTGACCAGCACACAGCAAAACAAACAAAAACAACTTCTCTTGTTTTATACCTCTTTTAGTGCCACATCTGCAGACATTTTTTCCTGCAGGTGAAAGAAAGTTTCCACATTCAGTTAAATGAGGCCTTGATTAAAAACTTAAGTTATCTAAATTTCTACTCGGTTCCACAGAACTGAGTTCACTGAATGTAGCGTTTCATGTCTCAGGTTTATGTGATGAAACACGTTTTAACCATTTTTATCGTCATTAACTTGACAAAACGTAAACTATTTCATTACACTATAACGTTAGCTCAAACTCCTGTTATCTTTATGTCATTTTAAAAGACTATGTAGTATTTCCAGTGACTGTGTGAGAACTCAAACACACCTGTGTGAGTTGCTGCTGCAGGATGTTGACCTTATCCAGCAGAACTTTCTGCTCCTGGTGGTACTTCCTAATGTTTCCCTGAAGGCTCTCATTCTGCCGTTCTAGATCCTAAAAAAAACACAGACACTTAAAATGACACCAGTTTTAGCAAACTGTCACCATGGATATTTGCTTAGTGAATACAGATTTATTTATCATTTGTTGCTTTGAATGTTGTGAATTAAAGCCTACAATTAAATAAAGGACTTACGTATATGATTTGATCCTTTCTGTTGGCCTCAGCTGCATCTGATCTCTCCACTGAAAGCTGAAGAATAAAAATATCTTCATTTACAACCAGGTTTTAAATAGAAAGCTGTGCCTTTAGCAATAAAACCGTTTTGAACTTTCTCAGTTCTAACCACTAGATGGCAGTCAGAGTTTATGGATAAGCAGTTTTCAATCCAAAAACACATTTAAAGACAAGAAAAGAAAATATTAAATGTAGCACATTTCCTTTTAACTGATGGAAACAAATGCTGAAGTGAACAAAAGAAAGGCAATTTCATCTTATGCATTTGTTTTTATCATGATAAATGTACATTAAGTTCTGTTAAGTATGAATAATAAAACTACCTGTCGCTTCCACTGATCTACCTTTGCAGCTTCTTTTTCTGTAAAACAAAAATCCACAAATTAAAAATAATCAGACAGTGATTCTGATATGTTTTTCTTATTAAAAAGCCTCCATGTTTTTACCTCTGGTAGCCTTATCAAGGTAACTTTTGACTAAAGCGGTGAGCTCAGGGTTCATGTTTTGACGAGCGTAGTGATATGCATCGTGACCCAGGCTGTCCACTGCTTTCACATCAGCACCGTTCTTCAGCAGCACCTCAACAGCATCCTTGCAGCCGGTCTCACAGCCTAAAATCAACGTCGTCCTGAGTGAGTTGACAAAGATGGTTTCACAGTTAGAGGATGTGCAAACTAGCTTTGTAATAACTGGCAAAGCAAATAACAGCTGGTAAATATGTGCTTATGGCAATAAATGAGGTTTGGTGATTTCTCTCACTGCTTTCAATTATCTGTAGTGTTTTTTTCTTTTGTTTTACCAGATAATTTAGGTAAGCTTTACATTATGTCAATGCATTTAAAATTTTATGCATAGTTCTCGTGACGTCACACATCTGGGCACTTTGTTTCTAGCTGCCATCTGAGTAGGCAAACAAAAACTTAAAGGAAGCATATCCTGCTTTTAAATCCTTCAGTTGGGGTCTATATAAAGTGCAACTGCAATGCTTTGGTCTGAATTCCTCCTGATTGTAACTCCACAAGCCCCTCTTTCCCCCCTTTTGTGAGGTGTTTCTCATATCAACTCATTTTGAGGCTGTCTCTTTAAATCCAAACGAGGCGCTTCACACCTCGACCCCCTCCAGCTTCCAGATCTGTCCATTCTAGTTTGATAGAGGGGTTTACGACTATCTTGCGGTGCAGAAAAGTTTTATTTAAAAATCAATTAAAAGACAAGGGAAGACTGAAACATTGAATGGGTTAAAAAATATGAACAAACAGAATATAAAGATATCTGTGCAGCACTGGGAGAGACTACATTCAACTTTTCTGCACTGAGACACCAAGTACACAACAAAATGTATTTAACAGCTAAAAAAAGTGCCTTTTGATGGTATATATACTAATCAGGGGCTATTTGTAATTTTATTTACAATGATTGTTTTATGTTGGGTTGAAGGATGTTCTAAACATTCAGACAGTTCAGCAAAGTGTAGTTTTCACTAGATTAAAAGAACAATCTGACGAGCTGGAAAACATACAGTCCAAGGATAGGCTAGAAGTACTCGGTTCATGATTAAGAAGGTTTCTCTACTGCAGCCAACTCTGCTACAGTTATGTGCTAAACCTCCAACTTGTGTCAACTCTTACTCTGCACAGGTTGGAAAACAGCTACTGCATCAAATGCTGGAATAATTACGGTTATCGAGACCAGTGGTTCCCAAACTTTTCAGCTTTTGACCCTCAAAATACCAGCAGCAGA
>JARVJO010000164.1:24218573-24232556 GCA_031762555.1 Cynodonichthys magdalenae | reverse complement strand
TGGAGTGTGATTTATTTTCAACTCAAAATATCTTCAAACTAATGAAATATAAAGTTATTAGTGAAGAAAATCTGTCTAGAAACAGCAGACTGACTACATGTAAAATATACGACAGGTCTGGACCACACATGATTATTTGTTCTGATCTGAAAAAAATCTTAGAATACGAGAAAATTGTTGAATGCCACAAGTTCTCCTAAATCCCTCGTACGAACGGTTCTTGCATGAGGCCCATTGCTTGAAATAAAGCTAAACAAGACTCACAAAGTCACAGGCATTCACAGAAGCCCTGCTGTCACAAAGAAGTTTCACACTGGAGGAGCAGCCCGCCATAACTGTGGAGGAGAAAGACGAAAAAAGGCAACAACTTTTATTCGACCTCTTTTACCAGTAAGAACACAAGTACAACCACTCAGCTCTGGCTTTTTTGAAACAATGGGAAGACTAAAATAAAATCTACAAAAAAGAATTATAGTAATTTTAGAAATACACTTGATAGCAGGATAGTAAGTCACAATATTTCTTGAAAGAGTACATACTGTATCTCCTGCCAGCTCTGAAGCAGAAAATATAAAATAAAATCATTTTATTTAATACATAATATAAATTAAAGTAAAGAACCTTGCAACATTCGATAGCCCTCCTTACTATGACTACATTTTAGCTCAACATCAGTAAACATGACTAAGTTATATCCATTTTTGTGTTGGCTAATGTCAATCAAATGTGGCGGCCATCTTGAATCAGGTTGACATCATAAGCAAATCAGTTGTAGATGTACAATCACATTACAGAGTGTCATTAAAATCTGTTCAGTGGTTTGTGACATATTTTACTAAGAGACATATAAAACACAGGCAAATACACTGCCTGCCTTTCATTATCCAGCAGCAAGGGGTAATCAGTATTCAGTCAGTACAAAAACAGGATCCAGTCAACAGTAGAAGGTCGTCTGTATAATGTAGTGATGTTAGTGTTGGTTTGGTGAGCCAGTTTTAGAGTAAACCAAAATACAGTAGTGAAATCACCACAATGGTGAGAACTTGAGTCTGAACTAAAAACAGAGTCAGCAGGTCCAGACTGCACTGGAGTGATGTGAATTTATGTTAAAACTACATCAAAGTGGAGCTGAACCAGCAGTAGTGTGTCTCTCACCAGCATCGTGCAGAGCACTTCGTCCTTGTAGGTCCACATTTCCAACGGGACAGTTGTGCTACAAAACAGCAAACAAAAACAGAGGTTTTCCTTTATTTTCCCAAGTTGAAAAACATGCCAAGAAAAAAAACAAAACAAAAGCAGAGTATCGAGCCACGTTATCCTGACACTGTAAACTATACTCCAAAAGCTGCAAGGCCTCTAACAGTTTGAATATACCTTCTAATTTTAAATCATTGAACAGATATAATCAATAACATGATTAGATCACAACACAAATCTCTTATGACTCAAATAACATTAATTAATAGGAAAATGCTGTCTGGTTAGAAAAGGAACCTGAGGAGTCTAACAGCAGGATGTTCGTATCAGACAGAGTGGTGCTGTGCTGAAATGTTGCTGACATCTCTACACTCCCACTCAGCTGGTTGGACACCAGCGGCCGTGGTGATGAGGACCTGCAATCAAAGCTTTGAGGACTCAATGCTAACAGGGGCCTGATGTTGCTGGGTAAGCTTGCCAACCAGCTCTGCCCGCCCACTATAAAAACTCCCCTCTCTCTAGCAACAAGGGGCAAAATTTGTCTGCACACTCAAATGGCATTGCAGTGGGGTGGGAGGGTAGGAGGGTTGTTGCAATGGGACCTGACGGTTGAGCATAAAGATGAAGGGGGTATCCTATATCAAGAGGGTTTGGGCTGACGAAGCGAGATAGTGGGGGCAGTGAGTGTTGGCACCGGGCTGCGATGACGGCACTAAGAATGGACGAGGGGTTTGTAGGAGGGCAAGCCTGTCAACACCACTGACAATCTGCTGCCAACAGCCACAACCTCCATTAGGTCATTGCCATGTGAGAGATGGGGGCGACTAGAACATAATGAGAGCACAATATTGAAGCAGAAGCCCCTTCATTGTAAACACATAACTCCCCTGAGGGGCACAGTGACTCAGTGGAGCTAACTCCTTACAAATATGGAGTGGGACCAGCAGCCAGAGGTCTCTGGCAATAATTATTTAAACAGGCAGAAAGACTCTCTGATGGACTGCAACAAATAAAAGAATAATGGATAATAATGTAAACAAGAATGATTTAAATGGTGCACCTTACCTGCAGCAGTTTCTGCACGCACAATGAATGTCCATTTCTAGCAGCCAGATGAAGAGCATTTTTACCTGAACAAAATAAGAGCAACCGTTTGCAATGGTAAATGGACTGTACTTATAAAGCGCCTTTCTATCCAACCAGGTTACTCAAAGCACTTCACACTACAATCTGTGTCTTCATTTACCCATTCACACAGCACTCTACTAGATCTCCTACAAAGCTAACATGTACAATTATCTATGGAGACTAATTAGTGCCAAACACATTCATACACTGATGGGACACACATCAGAGGCAATCAGGGGTGAAGTGTCTTGCCCAAGAACACAACAACTGACACAGCTGGAACGGAAGATCGAACAGGCGACCTTCCGGTTCCAGGACGACTCCCCTAACCACTCTGCCACAGCCGCCCCAAATCAATAAAAAGGCCTACTTTTGCACTCCAGGGTACACAAGTGTGTATTTTAAAAAAGGCACATGGTAGCCAGTGTGCATAAAAACCACTGAAAACATGTCAATGTAAATAAGATGTCATGATTTCTTCTAAATAAATCAAATGTTAAGACATGAAACCATTTATCTCCTCGTGTTCATTATAAACTTTATTGTAATGCTTTGATGGTAAAAATATAACATTTCTGAAATGAGTGTATCTGATAAAGCGAATCTTGACTGGTTCATTGTTGATTATCTGTAGTGTTTTTAAATAACTCCTTTTTATAACTTTTTAAGACAAAAAAAACAACATTTCATTGTTTCAATAGAGTTGTAATTGTTTACAAAAATAAATTTAAGAACACAATAATGTTTTAAGTAATAAAAGTTACTAGGGGTTTAACAATAAATCAATCCATATCGATATATCGATTAAATGGTTAATGATTCAAATATCAAGGCAAAATGAAAATATCTATATATATATCTCATATATCTATATCGGCATCATATGCTCGATGTGGATTGATATCACTTCCATCTAAAACAGTCATTGTGTCATAAAAGCATATGATATCGTATTATATCGATCACAGACATGTGTTGAATTGAATCAAAATTGTATTGTGACAGTATTTGTGATATCAAGAAATATAAAATCGTCATCCAAACAAATCGATATATTATTGTCTCCTGATAAAGCTGGTGATTTACACCCCTAAAAGTTACATTATCTGTGCACTCGACGCTTCTTAACATATTTTCTTTAAGAATTATTCATGAAATTTTACTGCTTACTAACATGTTTTGATTGGTTTATTTCACAATAAAAATAAAAACATTATGAAATTTCTTCAACAATATTTGCCTGAAAATGTCATGATCTGTGTTTATGTTATTTTGGTTCCACTCTGGTCTTCTGTCCTGTCTTTCTCTGTTTACCTCCTCCTGCCTGTCTTTGCTCCAGCCCCGCCCACTCTCACCTGTTCCTCATGTTTCTCTCCCAGGTGTTTCTTAATTTAACTCATTTGTTTCTCCTTTATATTCTGTTCTTTGTCTTCAGTCTGTGTCAGAACTTTAACTGTTGATGTCTTTGTCTCATGCCAAGTCCTGGATTCTTGTAAGTTTGTTTGCTGCCACGTCAGCACTTTTGTTTTTACTTTAATAAACCATTTTTTTTGCCATCATCACAGTCTTGCATCCTGGGGTTCTCCAAGCCTACGATTCTTGACAGAAAATGTAACTTTTTAAAATGTCAACACAACTCAAACCGTGTTGATCTTGCAAACCAAGCAGGTACATTCTTCAGTCATTCTGTCATACTGCAGGGCCTGTTTTTGGGCAAGGAGTCCATATAACAGATAGTGCTGGCCGGTATGACGCCAACTTTATTTCCATTTTTTTTTTAAGAATTTTCCTGATATCATGGTATTTGATAATTTTCTTTTCATCACAGCTCAGCTGATATTAAAATGTAGAAACGCTGCTTATTAGCAAACCTCAGTCAGCTGAATTTACTCTTTCTGCAACACAAAGTATTTTCTTTTACTGTCCCTCTACATGTTTTTCTTCTATACCTGGTTGTGGACATTCATGCATTTTGAGCATATGGGGCAGCTGCAGTCGTGAATGAGGAGGGCTGAGCAAAGATCTTTATCGTGCAAATTTACTTTGCATTCGAAATCTATCCATGCACAACACTGAAAAGGGGTATTCTACATTCAGCGATGGCAAAAAAAGGAGGTATTTTTTTTCTTAGTCAATATAAGCAGTAAAGTCGCCACCCGCCGCCAGTTATTGAGAGTTAGCTTGCCCCGTGTGCTGCCCTGTATAGCATTGAGCGGTGCTGCAAGGAAAAGTGTCCCCCATGAAACAGGCACGACATGACGTTCCGAACATGTTCAGACTATCTAAACCGATATGTTGGTATTTGGAAAATTCATGTAATAATGACAATAAAAAACATTTTCAGTATGAACAGGTATACCACCCAGCTCTAAACACCGCTTTAATCCAGCCTAGACTTACCAGCAGCGTCGCTTGCAGTGATATCAACATTGTGTCCAAGAATGGCATTGAGACAATCAAGATGTCCTCGTGCTGCTGCCAAATGAAACCTAAAAAATGAAATAAATAGGAGAAAACAAATATATAAAAAGGACAAACAGAACATGAGATGGATGGATGTGGCAAGAAAGTGGCAGCAGAGATTTATGACAGGCAGGGAAGAAGTGATCTGGTGTAAAGAGAAAACGAGAGAGGGGAATTTTAGCACAAGAGTGAGACCTGAAATTGACACCTGGCTCCTTACCGACAGCAAGATCAGCATTTTTGTAAGGCTCACAACAATAAAACAATACGACAAACAAAAGCAAGAAAACAATGCCCCTTCTTTATGTGCTTCACTTTAAAGTGAGCATTGCCATAAAAAAAAGTGATGCACATGTTTTTACGTGAAGATGTGAAAACAAAGTTATGTAGGTGTGGACTATGTGCTGCCACCACCCCCACCTTTTTTATTTTTACTATGCTTTGTGTGTCTATTTCTGCACATTCATCAGTTTGCCAACATCGCTTTAATCACCCATTTCTTTCTTTTTGTTTGTTTTCTGCACTTACAGTATTTGATGCAAACCACATCAGCACTGCTGTAACTATCCTCCATGGTCTGCAAAGTTCTTGTGCGTAAACTAATCCCGACCTGTCACCCTGAGGCCACATGAGCCCGTTTATACACTAGCCCTGAAGTATCTGCCAAGGAGACAGCTAGGCTGTCACCTCAACACTAGTGTGGGTATTAAAAGCAGTGTTGATGGCAAGAAGATGCTGGTCCTCACGGGAGCAGTGGAGGGTCGTGACCCCACAGAGCCAAAAAGCAGACAGGAAGCAGACCCAGAGCAAATCAAGTTAGGTGGACACAAGTGACAAGCTCATGAGCCAAAGAATTTTCCACATGACAACTAAACAAAAGCTTCTAAACATATTCAGAGATGTGCAACTTCAAACTCGAACTGTAGTGGAGCCTTTTTAATGGCTGATAAATTAGGAAGGCTGTGTCAAATGACAGAGTGAAAATATAAACCACAGGGACATTGCAAACTTAAAATCAGATGTATGTGTTAAAAGATTTAAACACACAAACTGTTAAGCATTTTAAAATATTTAAAGGTGTTATTAAAGACACTAACTTCAATTAAAGGTTCAAGGGTGTTCATGTGAATGTAAATGAAATTAATCATTTATCAGTTGAGCTCCTCACACACACAACTTCTAAGCTGAACAAACATTTGCAGTGTGTCATTCGTCCTACCCAGACTTACTATTTTTCTAAATTTGTTTCTGACCAAACAATAAATTAACTGCATAAAGAGATGGTCAACATAACAAGCTTCAGACTGTTGTAACATGCTTAGAGATAAATCCCAGGACGTCATTGGTTTGGCCTTAAAAAGAGAAAAGATACAGTTTCATTTTCACAAATGCTCCTGTAGCTTTCAGGTTGATGGTCTACGGGTGGCTATTTTTAAAAGGAGTGGAGTGGCAAAAGTAAATCTTGTACAATTCAGTCCATCTTAACAATTTACATCTATGTAAATAGGATTTTGCGTACAACATAAAGAGTGCAGTTCAGAGTACTAGGGCTGAAAAATGTATCACAATATAAGCTTTTCATATAATTTGAAATCAATAATTATTGATTAGTTTCTTTATTTTTTGTTTGTTTTACCTTTTAGAAATAAGGACAAGGAGGAAAAAAGACTGATTAATCCTGCCAAACTGGGGATGCATATTTTCCTCTTTTATCCCCGATTTCCTCTCAATCTGTTGCACTCATTTTCTACTTTCACTCCACGTCGTTCTTTTTTTTTTTTTTTTTTTTAAGCAGTTATGAGGCATGGTGATGAAACATGAAACTGCTACTGTGCATATTACTTACCGGTAACAGGTTGTTGTTAGCTTACTAAAGAGTGAGTGAGTTAGTTGATGCCACCAACCTTGTTTAGCTGAACCGTGAGAGGTCGAGTGTCTAAAGCCTTTCCTATAACTACATCCCCCAAAATGTTGTGCATTTCTAGATCAGAGTTCAATAAAATTATCAACATTTCATTGGACATATTTTCTACTGATATTGATCATGTTTATGTTGTGATGTTTATTGCTATTGTTTTCTCTAGATTTTTTTTTCATCCTGTGTCCATCACAATATACTGTATGTCCTTATTAAATTATTGCCCAGCCTTACTGAGTGCCTCTGTCAGCTGCAGCTGTGCCAAATACATTCCTGCTAATTGTAATTCCGAATAGGAACACAGCAATTTTTAACATGTTTTTTCAAGTTAAAGTTTTCACGTTTTAGCTGCAATGTTGGAGAAAAAGATCCAAAGCTAAAAAACACAAGGCGTGATTGGTGTTCATGGTGTGAATGGTCGACTTGTTTTAGCTCAAATAGGGTTGGCAGAGATTACAAAGCCATATTACAAAATATTACAAAATCCCTACAAATGTGAATAACCAAAAAAAAACTTTTGTATATGTGGTGAAGGCACTAGTAGATGACAAATCTTGGTCAGGTAAACCTTTCAACTCATCTCAATTAGTATAAAATGTCCTCTGATCATTTTGTTGGAGGTACGTTCACGTGTGTACTTTCCTAAGTGTTGAACATTGAACTGATAATAGTTAAGAATAAATTTGCACAACACTGTAAATTACAAAGAATTTCATTCATTGTTTATATTGGCTTTTAATGCGGATTCTTTATAGTAGTATTCTTTATAGACTCATTGTATGTATTGAGATTTTTGCTCATGAGCAGGCTGAGGTTAAAAACAAGTTATTTTACAATATCAGAACAGGAAATTCACAGCAGTAATTTGGATTATTCGGGCATTTCCTCACATGCAGTAAATAAAAGTGGTCAAAGTAGTTCACTAAATTTAGTTTCTACCAATACTGTTGATCATCAGCTGGCTCAAACATCAACATTGTTTAACTTGCGTATTTTATCGCTTCTGTCTGGTTTCATGGCCATTGAAATGAATGAATATCGCAGACTTCATTGATCCAAGTCATTGATTAGATTATGTGTTTTGTCTTCCAACATAGCAGCAAAACCTCCTATTTACACATATGGATGGTATAAGTGGCCTATAACTGCTCAAGTACAATAATTTAACTTTATTGTGATTTGACTCTTATTACATGTAACAATTACACACAGTGAACAAGAGTTATGGGTGGGCTTACCCTACTGAGACCCAGCTAATGCCGCAGTGGAGATGTAAACTGTTTACTCAGCTGGAGCCGAGATGGAGCAGTTAGAGCTGAATTCATTAAATGAGTACACTGAGGCTAATCCAGGGCACACCAGATGATATGCAGGGGCAAACAGTTTGTAATTAGTTTCCCAACAGAGGTTCATGATTACAAGGAATCACCATTCAACATTCCCATGTTGGCCTTTGCAAAGGCCAGAATGCCACAGACACATGCGGTCTGTGTGTGGCCCACTGAACTATATACAGACCTTCAGAGCTGATATTATGGTTCAGGTTTTGGCAAATGTATGACCTCTTGTCCTAAATATTGAGTTACTCTAAGATGATTTTAAAGCAGAGTAGTTCAGGTCAGTCTAAACACGAAATGATGAGCAATGACTGTGTTTGGGTACAGGAGACTCTAGACTCAAAATTGGCAGCCACAGTTCTGGATTTAGTTCTAACAAATTCTTACACCTTATTATAAGGTTGTGTGTACTTTCTGTATATTTGCATTCATGCACACGCAATAACAGATTGTTGCAATGGTGCCATATGAGGAGTTACCTTTCACTTTTAATTCTGTAAGTCATATTTTTATAGTTTAACAAAGTCATTGTGGAAAATAAACGTGAAGCATCAGAAAGACATCTGAGACTTTTTGATATTAAACTGAAAATTAAGACAAAACTAGACAAATTTAGGAGCAAAAGATCCATGTTTTAAACATCTTATTGCATTGTTTTTTCAAAGCTGAGTCATTAAAAGGACCACAAGTCACGCTCCACATAAAGCACCTATATGTTTGTGTTTATGGCACATAAAAACATTCTATACATCTATCCGATCTGGTATTCCTGACTATTACTAGTTCTTATCTTAATTTCTGCATTATCACTACTTCCATTAAAACATTGTGAAGTGTGTAAATCCAGGTGTAAGACATCAAGTTGTGTCACTTTTAGAGTGTGATGTGTTTGTGATTGTTTTTTTCAACGGTTATATGTGCTTTGTACACTCGTTTTATGAACCATTTATATTTTGCTCAGGACAACAGATGAAAATTAGTTAGCACATTTATGTTATTTCAAATATTGAAATTAAAGTTCCCTCTGAAAGGCTCGAACATACAAAACATGGTTCACAAAGAAGTCATTCTGATTGGATTCTGATCTGATAATAGTCTGAGCAGAAATGGATTAGCTTTTGTTGGGAACATCATGTTGGATCTCATCTGAATGTGCAGGGAGTTGTTTCCTGCTGGGACTACATAAACAACCTCTGACCGATGTGGTCATGCTTTCAGTGACCACAAACATTCTTTGTACCAACTCCCACATTGACCTCGAGTCAGTTGGACAGAAAAAGGGAGATTTTTGGATATAAAAATGGAGACATAAAAATATGATTCTGCAATGTCTGTCATTTGCAGGGCAGCTGAATACGTTTATTTAAATATATACAGGAGCAAGAAAGCTTGGTATTGACAAAAAGAGGTAAACAGGTAAAACAAATGACCCCTATTTTACTCTATAAATCTACATACAGGAGTGTGTTTGTGTTTACTCACGCAGAACGTCCTTCGACGTCAAGCTTGGTGGGAATGATGCCTTTTTTGCTGAGAACAGCAGCAACTTTGTCCACTTCGCGACGCTCCACTGCCTTCATCAGCCGATCATCATACTTGTTCCAGTCTGTGTTCTGACAATGACAAGAAGTAAACAATTAAACGTGCAAAACAATAAACAATTTTCCCTCAAACAGACTTATTAAAAGAATTATGGTCTAAGTGTATATCGAATACTGAGACCTGATTCAACATGTAAAAATACCTGCTTCCATATATGGACACTGCCTTAGGTCTCCACAGGTAAACAGTGGTGAATATTAGGTATTCATTTTTATCTTAACTAATTAAATCTGTGCCATTTAAGTCAAAAGATAATTTGACAAAAAATGACACTACTAATATGCTACTTCATTTACATGTTCTACATAAATAGGGAATCAGATTTCAAGTGTAAAAAAATGTAAAGAATGGGCTGTACTACTATCCTCTTAACACCCCCCCCCCCCCCAACACAAGTGACAGCTACAAAACATGAGAACAGAGTACTCCCCTACAAGAGTGGAGTTTACATTTAACGGTGAAGACCAATACACATGAGCTTAACTAAAGATCACAAGCTATAGGAACTAAAACTGATACATTCACACCATTTTCACAAACTCAGAAAATATGACAACTATAAGTGCAATCTATAGTGAAAAAGTGAAAATACCAAAAGTAGATACATACAAAGTGCATGGAGGTGCATTTTAGCCAGCGGCTCATCTTGGGTGAGTGGAGCTGGTCCTTGCACCGTGCTACTGAAAACGTTGCCACTGTTCCGGTTTACAAAGACAAAAAAATGGAGGAAAACAAAAATGTATTTATACAAAAAAATCTCTCAGTGCACTCAACCAGTGAGTGCAACAAAAAATGTTGAGTAGTTTACACTGCAGAAGTCCTTGTCCTGAAGGCTCAACCACAAGATTCTTCCTCACTGGAGGCAGAAAAGTTTATTTCTCAGGATTTTTAGGGCATTCTCCTGTTGCTCATAAGCTGTACTTGCATTTCCATCACTGCACAGCAGTTTGGTAGATGGTTAAAGGGGAGGAGAGGCGGGGGAGTAAGAGAGGAGAGCGGAATGGAGGTGGAGAAGCAGTAGGGCCAGCCCCGCCAGCACCGGGACCTGCCCTGGCCGGCAACTGCAACTCCTCCTCTGGTGGAAAAGTCAGCTCAGTCTGGCTGCCTCTCGCCTCCAACAGGAGCTCTTCCCTTTGCCTCAAACCTTCTGCTAATTCGGTCTTTGTTTGCTTTGATTCTCTTCTGCTTGATTTCTGGAGCAGTTTCTATCTGAAAAAGTTTCACTTGCTTATCAAGAGATAACTAAAGATTTTCTCCTTTGTCTCTCCTCTCCGCTGTTAGTGTTCTCCAGCTTCTTCGCAACACCAAATGGCAAGGTCAGTCGAGCTCAGTGGGGTAAATATGTAAGCTCTCGCAGGTTTAAAATATCACCCCTTCCCTGGTAAACAGCAGCAGTGCAGACAGCCCTGCAGACTGGTTACCTCTTTATTTTTTGACCCTCCAACCTTTCTGCAGTGACTGATAGGAAGACGGGGGCTAAGAATACATTCTGGACATGCCAGTCCAATGAGTAATGGCTTTAGTGTCTTTCAGCACTGCCAGCATAAAACAAGGCCAGCCAAAAAATTTAGCTTACATTGCCCCCCCACAACCATGCTCCCTGCTCACCTCCAAGTGAAAATATTAATGTCAGAGGGGATTATTTGAAGTGTTGTCGGCACAAACTCTCAAAGGACTTTACAGAGCCATAACCTACTGCTAACCCATCTGTCTACAGAGGGTGGTGTGGCTCCAAAGCTCCAGGATCCTAGCTGTGCTCTACCAAAGTCAGAGATCAGTCTTTATACATTTAAACGCCCGAGACTTTGGCAAAACTTTCACTTTTTATTAGGCAATTCATTATGGGGCAAAAATGCACAGAGACAGCAAACCAAGAAAGGAGTAGGAATGGAGGGCTCGTTTAATTTACACACGGCATCAGCTCCCTGTGGGCTCTGGTTACTGCCTGCTGCCAGACTGGCGTTTACAGAGCAACGGTGATATTCACAAACATGCAAAAAGACCTCTTTCACATGACATGTCATTTGAAGAAGTAGGTGTCAACTTACGAAAGCTGCTCACCCCTGCATGGAGACAAAGACGCCAAAATGGCATTAAGCCATCACATACATTGGTCACGTAAATATCCCACATGGATTTGCTTAGGAATCTGTTTGTGTACTAGTTAATATTAGAGCTGTTAGCAAGCAGAAGTGCTCAAAAAAGGCTTCTTGATGCTAGCCTACTCAATTTTCTCCCTTAAAATGTAAAAAAAGGGACATTTGTTGTCATTGTGTATGTGTGGATGACACTGTTACTTACTGTTGTAAGTTATATACTGTAGCTGTATTCAGTATTTTACTTTTACTTGGAAAGGTTAACTTTCTAAAGATGAAACATTTCCTTACATGTTATCAAGTTTTTGCAAAGGTTATAAAAATAGATGGTAACATCTATTTGTATGTCATTTTGCAAATGTTTCTCCTATATTTTAATTTCACAAGCAGAAACTACGCTCTAATTAATTAATTTTGAAAGTCAAGCACATTAAAACGTTTTTTTTTTGCATTCAAACAATCAAACTTTCACTTCTCGTCTTTTGTGTGACCAATAGATATTTGGCTTAAAAACCTAGTTTTAAATCAAATATGTGCATGATAAATGTAATTCAGCAGTCATCTAAGTCTAGCTCAGTAGTGCCCAATCCTGGTCCTTGAGGGCCACTACCCTACATGTTTTAGTTGTTTCCCTAATCAGCAGGCCATAAAGTTATGCAGAATCCTGTTAATCACTCATTCATTCAAATCATGTGTATCAAAGAAGAGAAATGTCAACATGCAAGATAGTGGCCCTAGAAGATCAGGAGTGGGCACCATTAGTTTTAGATGTTTGAACATAATGCACAACATCACATTTGGAAAACATAGTAAAACATTTCCACAGTTGGGAGTCTGCTGTGTTTTCCAATTTTTGTAGCCCTGTGACTTTTTTAAATTTTTCACATTGATTTGTCTTTTCTCAAATGTTTAGTAACTAACAATGTGTTAAACTGCAAATCTGAACATTGTTTTTAACGTAGTACTCTAGTCTTAGTACTCTAATGAAACAGATACAATCTTTTTTACAATAAATTTATAAATAGAAGTGCTTTGGTTTTAATTTCGTAAATGTACTGACACATGCAATGTATTTCTGATGCTGTAACAATATTCAGCCTTTGTACAAGAGAAACAAACACATTACCTAAAGTTTCTATTTTAACACAGACACCTCTGGGACTGAACATCAGCCAGCACTGGATAAAGTAGGTCTGGCTGCTTCCTGTCTACACTGATTTTTCTTGGTGCCTGTTAATGCTTCACTTAGAGGATCTTGTCAGCTTCACATCAGGTCTGCCTCACTTTACTGGCTGTACCTCTTTCCCCTCACCTCCGTGTCCTCCATCTTTCAGCCCCTTGCTACACTAATGGGCGTCTAATGTTCTCCTAGATGAAATCACCAGCAAAAAATATCCTACCGGTCATAACAACAGACCAAAGCCAAAAATTAGAGCATAAAGCTATGTGCCAGTATGTTAGGTGATAGTTGTGTTCAGCAAACTTCAGCAGCTGATATGGTTTCAAATTATAACTACTAGGATGATGATGATCAGAGGCATCTGTGAAGAGACATTAAGTCATAAAAGTTAAACCTTTGACATTCATGAGCTATATGCAGAAAGTTAAAAGCCAAATATATGACAGAAAAAAAAGATTCATGTGACCCTAGGTGTGAGTGAGAGAGTGAATGGTTGTTTGTCTTGTTTGCCTCTATGTGTGGCCCTGTGATGGACTTGCGACCTTTCCAGGGTGTACCCAGACCCTCACACTGTGTCTGCTGGATATGAGCACCAGTGACCCTTGGGTAAAAGATAATGGACGATTCACATGAGTCACTAAGGTGATTTATATTGAGAAAATGTTGTTTTCTGGTGCAAAAATATATGTAGACTTCAATTTAAAGCTAAAATATGACTTCAACAATACATACTTACATACATACAACAATACATACAATACATACTTTCAACAATACATGTTTTAGTAATAAATTCACAACACATCATCCAATCCCATTACATTACTCGTATACAGTATGTATATTAGGGGTGGGAATCTTTTGCTATCTCACGATTCGATTCGATTCTGATTTTTGGGGCCACGATTCGATTCAAAATCAATTTTTTTTTTACTCAAAACTGATAATGTAAGCCCATTTGTCGTGTTCCCAAAGTGGTTCATCCTCATTTTGCAAACTTTGCACATAGTGAAGCTCGTGTCAAACTCAGACTCATGCATTAAAATCCTAAATGAGCCCAAA